>VOQK01028661.1:0-10740 GCA_015052645.1 Benitochromis conjunctus | reverse complement strand
GATCAGGTGACCCTGAATCCTCCCTTAGTTATGCTGCGATAGGTTCAGATTGCTGGGGGACCCCCTTGATGCATTGAGTTTTTCCTATACAGTCACCTTTCTCATTCACCATGTGTTAATAGATCTCCCTGCATTCAACCATACTTGTTATTAATCTCTGGCTCTCTTCCACAGCATGTGTTTTATCCTGTCTTCCTTCTTTCACCTCAACCGGTCACAGCAGATGGCCGCCCCTCCCTGAGCCTGGTTCTGCCGGAGGTTTCTTCCTGTTAAAAGGGAGTTTTTCCTTCCCACTGTCGCCAAAGTGCTTGCTCATAGGGGGTCATATGATTGTTGGGCGTTTCACTGTATGTATTATTGTAGGGTCTACCTTACAATGTAAAGCACCTTGAGGCGACTGTTGTTGTGATTTGGCGCTATATAAATAAAATTGAATTGAATTGAATTGAATTGAATTGAATTGAATCAGCAAATTGTTAATATTGGCTGAGAATATTGACCCAACAATAAATCGGCTGGGCTCTATCTCTGTCAAGTCGCTTACTGTGGTCATGTCAAACATGTCAATATTTTGCTTTGTATAAAGCATAGGGGTTCCCATATTACGTAAATTGCTGTTAAGCAGATTTTTTTTTTTTAAAGCAGTAGTCTTAACAGATTTGTTTTGTTTACAAAATTATTACTGGATCACCAAGATACATCTGTATCATTGTTGTTTTACCTTTAGAGGCATCCCCCAGTCCTGTTAAGACCTCCCCAGAAACATCTCCTATGACCTCCCCACGACAGCGCCGTGACTCAGACCGCTACTGCCAGCTATGCAACGCCTGGTTCAACAACCCTGGCATGGCTCAGCAACATTATGATGGCAAAAAGCACAAGAAGAACGCTGCCAGAGCGGATCTCCTGGAGCAACTGGGAAAGACCCTGGACATGGGAGTGATGAAAGGTAATACAAACGTATTTTCAGTACATCAGTTCATTTCATTTAAACGATGTTCATGCATTTGTGAAGGTGCATTATCAGATAAAGATTATGAGCAAAGTTCAGACCAATTTTTTTTCCAAAGTAAGCAGAAGAGCATCTTCAAACACACAACCTATCAAACCTTGAACTAGATGAGCTGCAGCAGCAGAACACCGCTTCCAGCTTTCAGTCCTGTCTGCAAAGGGATTAGAAGATTGAAAAAACTTAGCCTAGTTTGATGAAATCTTGTGTTTTGCTGTGAAATTTGGATGGTAGGGTCAAAATTAGCTGTAAACAGCATGAAAACATGGACCCATCCTGCCTTGTATCAAAGGTTCAGGCTGTTGGTGGTGGATGTGCAGTGTTGTGGGGGGATATGTTCTTGCAGTGGTTTGTGCCCCTTAATACCAGCTGAGCATCATTTAAATACCACAATCTATGTGAGCATTGGTGCTGACCACGTCCATCCTTTATCAACACAGTGAACGCATCTTCCTATGGCTGATTCCAGCATGTCAAAAAGCTCAAACTGGTTTCTTCGACATGACAACGAGTTAACTGTATTTTACTGCAAAATGAATCCCAACACCTTTGGGATACAATGAAACAGGAGATTTAAATTATGGATGTACAGCTGACAAATCTGCAGCAACTGTGTGATGCTATCATGTCAACATGGACCAGTGTTTCTGAGGAACTTTTTCAGCACCTTCTTGAATCTGTGGCACAAAGACTTTAGGCAGTTATGAAAGCAAAAATGAGATCCAACTAGGTAGGGATAAGTGATTTCTTCTTAAATCCTGCAGTTAATAAATGGGACATGCATAGCTTAATATTGATGAGCAACAGAGAGCAGCATTACATTTGTTAATAGCTGTGACTATTTCTAAGCCCTGCTCTGTAGTGTTGAAAAGTAACCCTCTTGACTTCAGCTGTCAGCTTGACTCTTCATGGAGCCCACCAGCGTGTCACAAGCTGTTAATTTTACAGAAGAGGAGGGGAGAACTTTCTCGCTTATCATTTCCCAGTTACAATACGTCAATAACAATTACACAATATTATTCCAGCTGGCAGAGTTGTGGCTGCCAGAAGAGCACAAGGAGCCCAGAGGTGTTGTAAAGGGCAGCAGAGTGTGACTGCACCAAATGGGAGAAACAAGCATGTGCAGCTGAGTGGTCATAGACCCCCAAACTCAGAGCCTGATTGGCTACTTTTGCTAGTTGAGGGCAAACTGGTTGGTTCTGCTTTGTTCAGATTTGTTATGCTGCCCATGATTTTGAGTCTATGCTGTCTGTTTCAGGAACATTATACATGGTGTGTTTGACTGCAGATGTTTGCCACTTCAGTTACCCTTACCACATTTGAACCTATTAACAGTGACATGAATACACTCATAATTCAAAGACTAAAGCCACCATTGTTTTGGACAATAAGCAGATAATAAGAGTAATAACATAGACATTGTGCTGCAATGTGTATTGATGGGGATGGTGGTTCTGTACTCTGTTGGTTACATTTTGGCTTGTAAGAGATTGGGCCATATTACGATTAGTAGGTTTACACTTGATTCTGAGAATTTTCTACCAGGTCACATTGAATGGTGACCACAGGCTGGGAGAGTGGCAAAGGGGGTAGAGCAGGTCATCTACTTATCAGAATGCTGGTGTTTTGAACCCTTGCTGCTCCAGTCTGCATGCCACGGTGTCCTTCGGCAAGATACTACCCCAGCGTGTTCACTGGAGTGTGAAGTTTAGTAAGAAAACACTTTGATGTTGAATAAAGTGCTTGTATGAATGGGTGAATGAGACATGCTGTAGAGAGTGCTTGAGTGGACATATCAGTATGTATATAAGAACCTGTGGATGAAGGAGACATGAGCTCAACAGACTGGTTACAGACTATGAATATACTGAGAGGCTGCATAAAGAGCCAGTATAAGACTAATTTGAACTTTATTAACTCTATAGAGGAGACACAGAATAAATAAAGGGCTGGAAATTAGCATTTTAGTTCTTTTCTAAATAATTATTTTTGGTGTACAAAGAGATGTTTTCACTGTTTTTACACCTTCGTACAAAGTTGTTCAAGTTGGGAGATTGTGGTAGCCAGTTCGAACATTTGTTTCATGCCAGTTTTTGAGGTCTGTTTTGGATGGTTGTCCTCCTGTAGAACCTCCTCTCAGTTCCACTTCTCAACTAAGTGCCTGAAGTCTATGTCCAGAATTTGCTTGTTCTTAGCCAAATCCACTCTTCCCTCTATCATTGTTATGTTACCTGAACCTATTTGTTATGTTACCTATTTCTGCTACATTGCTTAACAACTGGCAACATTTTCATTTCTGCTCCTGAATTCCTCAAACACACTGCTTGGAGAGTGTGGCCAAAGAGCTCAGTGTGATTTTTTTGTTGTAATACGGCTTTAACTCATTTGTAGACTTGTGATTCCAATGAATTGTTCATGTAGGCTGTGTTTGTGCATGAGTGCTACACAGTTAAATGCTACACTCTTGTGTATCAGCTAAATCTTTCTACAAAGGTTTGCTTGAGCTTTGTCTGACCAGGCACAGTGAGTAATGCTGTTGTCCTCCCTTCCACCAACTTGTATGACAAAAAATTATCTACCCTGTGGCGAGTCATTGACCAGGCACAGTCGTTGTTTTCTGCCTTGCTTGAACCGACACTCAGCTATTTAGTTTTCACAAATCCTCAGTGGAGACAACAGTTAGTGACTCTTTTTGGCATGATAGGGGCCACCTGCTTGCCGACTAAAGCTGAATCTTGGATTCAATGACGACTCAGAATCTAACATCCCCACAACTCTGACAAAACTTGTTTGAAGTTTGACAGATAATGGTGTAAGAAGCTAATGGATAACATATGATATCACATATCATTATTGGCCTATATTGGGCCTATTAACTGATTTATGCATCAGTCTTGTGACAGATTGCTGCCCCTCTATGAGCCTGGTCTGTTGGAGGTTTCTTCCTGTCAGAAGGGAGTTTTTCCTTCCCACTGTTGCCAAATACTCATAGGGGTTTTTTGATTGTTGGGGTTTTCTGATTGTCCCAACATAACCAAAAAACATGTCCTGGCTCTGTCCCTGTGTCTCCTTCCATTTCCAGTTGTGGCTGATAGTTTCCCATCTCTGAGCCTGGTTTTGCTTAAGGTCACTTCCTGTTTTGTTGTTGGGGTTTTCTCTCTATTATAGTAGGTTCTTTACTTTATAAACTTACTTCATAAAGCACTTTGAGACGACGTGTTGTGATTTGTTATTTATATAAGTAAAATTGAATTGAATTGAATCGCACCATTAATCTCGTGCTGGGAAAATGTAAATAGTGCAATGAAGAGTTGGAAGGTGGAGAGAGATTTTTTGTAGCAAGATTTCTTTGTGTCCTTTACACAGAGTGTGAACTAAAGCATCAGCATTGGTTACTGGCCATTTTTGAAACAATGTTTCAGCCCAAAGTTTTGCATCACTGGGTGTTTGAAAAGTATGACTAAGGTTTCTAAAGCGACTGGAAAGGAATTATTTCCAAATGAAGGTGTAGTTTGTTAACGGGTTCAGTGCTTTGCAAATGAATCAAAGAATGCACTGCTTCTACAATCCTCTTATAACAAGTGTTGATCTCAATGAATAATTCATTAGAGATTTGCATGTAAAAATGAAAAACTGCTTAAATCCCTTTATATCTTTACCTTCATTTGTTCTGCACCGTGCCTGTTTTTACAGTGCATTAAGAGGAGATGAATTTGCCAGCTTCAACAGAGTCATTATGGAGCGACAGAAAATGTCAGCACGCTAGCTGTACTATTCAGCACTTGGACTAATGAGCATTACTCTCTGGCGATTATCAATTAGTAATGAAGTGGCAAATTGTCCTATCAGGCAAAACCAGCAGTGTGAGCCCACGGAGAGGAGAATGGGACGGCAGCAGGCCTTGCAGGCGGTCGGGATGCTTGCTTCTTTCTGCTTCCTCGCTGCATTTTCTCCTTTCATCCCCCCCCCCACCTGACCTTGTACACTTCTCAGCCTGCTAAGAAAATGTGCAGTCTGGCTCTGAAGATTGTCCTGTGATGAAATATTCAAAAGCTCTAATAAAGTGGGAGGTGGCATCATCCAGCGGTCTTGTTTGTTGTTGTTGTTGTGTGCTGTGCAGCATTGAAAAGCTGATGTCAAAGACATGAGGTTGAAGATGGATAAAGAGATGGGCAAGCCATTAGCACTTTTAGCACAAGTGTAGAGACCCTCCAGATGTCTCTAACCTCAATCACCACATGATTAAAGCCTTTGTTTTACAAGTGATGTCTATACAGAAGAGTGCAGGTAAACCATACAAGCATAGTGTAAAACCGTGGTCCCTGCTCACCTGTCCTCTTTGGCTGTATTGATTTAAGTTGTTTTGGTAAAACTCCCCTGGTCTTTTGTCTGCTGCTCATTTTGTTCAAAGCTAACAGGGAGGTGGTGATGTAACTGTGAGGACTGTAATGTTAGCATAAATGTAAATGGGATGGAAAATAAATTTGTGCTGCATAGTCCATTAGGACACTAATGTGAACAGATTGTGTAAGCACTTCTGCCCAGTTATGACTGCAGCAGGTTTAAAACGGATGATCTCTTTTTTTCCAAGTTTGTTTTCTTCTTTCTTTTTTTTTTATTACAGTAAAGATGTCTTGGATTTTATCTCAGAAATAGATAAACTTGTATTTGTGGTGAACTTTTTTTTTCTTATGATCACAATTCCAGCACTGCTGCTCAGGCATTGTGTGTATACTCTTGTCAGTGTTTACAGACTGTGCCTGTAACTGTGTGGAAATCCATGCATCCATGTTCTTGACTGGTTATCCAATCCACAGTTTCGAGAAAGCACTTTACCAGCTGTCATAAGGTAAGAGGCGGGGTATACCGAGGACAGGTCGACAGTCTATTTTAATGTTTCGGTTTAAATATATATTTGATAACCTAAAAAAAATTAATCTTTCAAAAATGTCTCTTATTTATTTTTACATCACACATCAAATCAACAAATGACTGCTTATAAGTTTTCTTTTACTTTTTTTGCTTTAAAATCTGAATGAATGCACTGCTGCACTGAACTCACATACATTTGTAATATATTGTCACCTCTCACAGTACTTTAGACTTCAGGTCAGCTTAACCATACAACACTTTATTCTACACACTACAAGCACTTTATCTAGCTCACATCCAAGGTTGGTCTAGAATCACCAGTTAACCTATCTTGCATGTGTTTGGACTGTAAGAGGAAGCTGAAGAGGAAACCAACGCAGGTGGTTCAAATCAGGAACCTTCTTCCTGTGGGGGGACAGTGCTGACCACGTCACTGCTGTTCTGCCCTTCCCAGACTTCTCAACATGTATTGTTAATCTCTTATTTAAGGCTCTTATTTAAGACTTATTTATCGTGCAGTGTAGCGCTATCAGTTACTGAAGTTACTTGAAATAAAGAACTTTGAAAAGTTTATTTTGACATGATTTACTGTGTTGTACTGGCACATAATGGACATCATAAGAGAGACTGAAATAACACACATACTATAGGCTCCTTTTTTGTGTTACATTCAGTGTTCATAGAGTGGCTAAACGAAACATGAGCTGCGTCCCAGGTTTAGTGACTGACAACCAGACAATGTGAAGAGACACAGTGCACAGCTTGGTTCAGCGGACCACCAGCCAGCAGTTCACGTAACTATCTAAGTGCCTGCCAAATGCTTTTTATAGTACTCATAAGACACCTGCTGTCACAGAGATGTGAGCATCAGCAAAGTTAGATGTCACAGTAAGTGGTAAAGCTCTGTTATATGAGATAAGCATCACCTTTGCGTTGAAGTGCATTATACAAGTTTGATCTAATTTAGGACCGTTTGCCATCATCGTCTCGAGCTGTAAACACTGCCTACATGCTGTCATTTTCCTTTATTTATCACGCCCATTTGGGCGATGTACTTTAGCTAATGTGATTTTCAACACCAGCAGACATAAGATGCAGTTTGCAATCACCTTATGTCATGTCAGAGAGAAAAAAAATATTATGAATGTAATAATGCAAAGTAGACAAGTGTGCAGGAAAACAAATTTAGGTGGTGATTTTATATTGCCTTTGGGATCAGCCATTCCAAATAGGGTTTCCTGGGTTCTGTGTTTATTTCAATCAAAAGTAAAATCTTCACTGTGGCTTTTTGGCTTTGTTGCTGTTTTATCTAGTGAAAGTGAGATTGATATAGACCAGGAATGTAACTGATTGGTGACGGATGATGTACAGGAGCCGACAGAACAGGTGAACCACTGCACGACTATATGTGCCACACCCCCGTGTGAACTGTGACTTCCATCTCAGTGGGTTTTCAGCTTTCATGTGAGATGAATGGTGAATTCTTCCCATTAGTACTGGATATGCAGTAATTGTTGTCTTTATTTGTTCAATCAAAATGTATTGTGACTAAAAATATTTTATAAAAATGTTTTTAAAAAATCTTCATGATTTAAATTTGGCGATCTCCCTCTTCCTGTGCAACCCAGATCTGTTTTCCGGGTCTTTTTCCCAAAGTCTGTTGGATTTCTTCCTGTGCACCAAACAAGCAACACTTCAACTTTATTTTTATCTTTGTGGAAGTGAACAAAGCCGCGTGGGTGGTCAGTGACTCTCGTTCCTCATAAGTACCATCATAATCAGTTCCATTTTTGGAAATGGAGTTTTAGCCCTCCTCACAGAGGAGCATGACGGCATGATGGCAGTACTCTTAAAAACAGGGTACCATCAGATCTATTAATCTCCAATCTCACAGTTTTTAAATAAGTAAAAAGATACTTACGTAAACTACAGAATGCATTTTCTAAAGAAAATGCAGTGTGAGTGCTGATAGCCGAATGATTTGAGTTGAAATGTTGAATAAGCTGAAATACACTGAATCATTGATCTGAAAGCCAGTGTGCAGAACTCTAGAAAGATGAAGTTTACACAGAAGTTTCAAAGTTGGAATGTAGTGTGTTTGTGTGCCTGTGTGTGTGTATGTTGGTCTGTGTGTATGTGTGTGTGTGTCTGTGTGGGTGAGCATCAGCGAGTGAGTGACATACAGAGAAAGAGGGAAACTGGCATCAAATGAGCAGGTAAAATAGGTGTTAATCTTTAACTGTTTTGTGGGTTTTTAAGCCTGATTAAGCCTGAAGTTAATGTGCCAATCAGAATGCGCCAACATTCCCATACGTTTCGATTCACCAATTGAAACTAACTGCCAACAGCTTTCAGTTGGACTGAAGCAAATACTGACACACTGTTACTCTGTGGCAAAGTTGCTCCTTGTACCTGGATCCACACATGCAATGCAGCAATGAGAAAAATACTCCAAGGATTTATTAATGGGGGGGTGATACTGAGTGCCTGATATTCTGCACACACACAGCTGACCAAAAACTCTAATCTTTGTTTTATCTGACCAGCTGCTTTTCAGAACATTTACCTTTTTCCAAATTCCCATCAGGCTGTCATGTACTTTTTAGTAAAAAGTAGCTTCCATCTACCCACTTTACCATAAAGCCCTGTAGTATAGTGCTTGACCAATGATTGTCCTTCTGTAAGTTTCTCCTGTCACCACAAAGGACCTCTCATTTGCAGTATAAACGATGCACCACAACTTAGCTGCGAGTGCCACTACAAAGGATCTCAGTGCTTTTGAAAGGGACAAAATGGGAACTATTTAAATAAAAATGGCAAACTTTAAATGTCATATATAAATAAATTCTAAATAAATTGTTTGCTCACCCTTCTATGTAGTATGACTCATCTTTTTTCTTTTTGTAGTGTAACTGACAGCGTGAGAAGATGATAAATAGTAGCAGGACGACAGCAGAACTCACTTATAGTCCATGCTGTGCCACAGCTGGTGTTTGCACTCCTATCACTTACCATGTCTCTGAAGAACAGTCCTCGCGTCTGCTCTGCCTCTGCTGAGTATCTTGTTTGAACCGGCCCTAAAGATGATTTCAGGCGGAGCAGCCCATATTCACTAAGTGCTTTTCATATTGTGGCTGCTTCTCTGAAGTGTGAGGAGAAAGCTGTTCACGTGGAGAGAAGCACACTGTGTTTGTGTTGAGAGCAGTTGAAAGAGAAGTGGAAAATAAATCGGTCTCTGACAACAAAGCGAAGGATTTACTGCAGAAATATTCGAATTTACATGTTTTTTTTGTTGCACACCAGGTTTCAGATGCTACCTCTTTAACATGGAGTGATGTCATCTCCTCCAAACCTTATTTGCTGTGAAATTAAGCTGCTATGAAGTCTGCGTGGAAACATTTGAAACCCCCACCCCGCCTCATTTCAATCCCTCTCCTAGCTTTTAAGAATAAAATGGCAGCTAGTGAAGTGGCCACTCTCCCAAAGTGTGTTATTACCTAACTGTCACACAGTGTGACTGCGTGTCAAAGCTAAGAAATCACACTGAGGTTTGACAGGTATGTGGTCTGAACAATCATCCTCATTTTAATATTTTTATCTGACACTGATGAGCAGGTACGAGAAAAGTTTATAGAGCTTAGCGTGAGTAATTCTGTACTAAGAGAGCGTGATTAATCCTAAAGTGTTACTCTGTGTACTCTGGGCAGTGATATATTGTTCTTTCTAAGCACAGTTGGCGACACAGTTTGTGGGAGGTGTGGAAAACTCTAAGAGTGGCTTTATAACACAGTTAATATTAAAGGTAGGTGAGAATATAACATTTACATTCTTTCATTAAAGAGGTAGTTCTTAGTAAAGCAGCACAGCATACAATTATGTCATTAAAGGCGACCTACTACGATTGTCTTTATTGTTTATTCTACTACTGCTGGTCGGTGTGTACAGAAGTGTTTGCTCTGAGCCGCTCACACTTTGGACTGTTCTAAAAGCTCAGGTCTTTGCCGTTTTTTTACTCTTGGCTGTGTATGATGGCAGAAGAAGGGCTTAACCTCTCCAAGGTCATCTTGGGTATGCAGCTGTGACTGTAACTGTAGCAGTTCCACTCATTTGCTCTTGAAATCTTTTGTTTTGAGGGGCAGCTAATCAGAAAGCATTTGCCTTTAAGGGAATTGAAACAGCTTGTTTCAAACAAATAAAGAAGTGAGGGGCTGTACCAGGACCAGCATGAGATAAATGAGGGTTATTTTGGACTGTGAATCATGCAAAGCTAGAATAGGTCATCTAATAATCAGAGGTTGGTGGTTCGATTTCTAGCTGCTTCAGTGCGCATGCCAAATGTATGTATTATTGTAGGGTCTACCTTAAAATGTAAAGCGCCTTGAGGCAACTGTTGTTGTGATTTGGCGCTATATAAATAAAATTGAATTGAATTGAATTGAATTGAATTGAATTGAATTGAATTGAATTGAAATGTCCTTGGGCAAATTAGTAACCTGAAGTTGCTCTTTGATGCATCTATCGGAGTGTTAATGTGTGTGAATGTTCGACAGAAAGGAATTAAACATAAACGTGTGAATAAAAGTAAATGAGGCAAGTTGTATAAAGTGCTATATGAGATCCTGCCCATTTAATTTATCTGTTTAATATATCCACCATCCCTCCTCTGCACATGTCCAAACCATCTCAGGCTAGCCTCTCTGACTTTGTCCAGCTTGGTCACTCCCAGTGAAAATCTTAAAATCCTCAAATCTGCCATCTCCAGCTCAGCCTCTTGTCTTTTTTGTTTTTGTCACAGTCTACGAAACAATCACCCTAGCAGGTTTCACTACCATCTTGTGAACCTTCCCTTTCACTTGTGC
>VOQK01028660.1:6922-18950 GCA_015052645.1 Benitochromis conjunctus | reverse complement strand
CCTATAGCCACATGAGAGGTGAGTTGTGTTGTTCCGCGCATCATGTGTTTAAGTGTTCTAGATGCATAAAACTTTGATCGGCTGGCGGGCACAGAGGGTAATAAGTGCCTAGTGAGCATATGCCCAATGCCAGTTTTTATGTACTGTTCATTTGTTTAATATTGTGGAAAACTGTATGCTAATGGGACATTCTGCTGTAGTGTGCTGTGCGGAGTGGGGCGTTGTGAGCGATTTACACTGATCCAACGCCGTTACGTTTCCATGCAGGTACATCATTTTTTTTGTTGTTATTGTTATTGTACTTTAGAAATTGTAACATGTCTGCTGTAATCACTGCCAGTCTCCTATAGCCACATGAGAGTGTGCTGTGCGGAGTGGGGCGTTGTGAGCGATTTACACTGATCCAACGCCGTTACGTTTCCATGCAGGAAATAAAGTGGAAAAGATCAGCCAGACTCCTTGTCTTCCTACACATACAACACAACGCAGAGTCGAGGAGTCTGTTTGGGCCGACCTGTTGCAGCGGGGCGAGCAGAAACCGGTTACATGTGTTATGGCCTCTTCACCTCGATTCTTTGGGGTGGAAATGCAATGAAGAAGGCAGCGACTGGAATCAGAAACTGACGTCCTGTTAAAAGCTGCAAAAGCAGAGGAGGACGGGAATGTGGCGAGAAAGGCAGATTTAGCCAGAGGACGCAATAACCACGGTTACTCACACAAAAGAATAAATAAAGAGAGCAAGAAATAAAGAAATTGAATTTTCAAAATAGATTTTCATGAACAAAAAAATGACTTAACAAGCATCTGACCAACCAGAAGAATCACATATTTATTTGAATAATGATAAAGGTTATGTGCCTAAACACGATGTACCACTTTGATTACAGAAAAAAGCACAACTCAGTATTTGAAACTTAGATAATATCACGGTTTATAGTGTGTAGCTGTCATTAAACAGGTAGCCAACAGTTATTTAGAAATGGGTTTAATTCCACTCTGCCAGGTTTTCAGGTCACACCTGCCTCTTAGTAAGGCACGGCTGACCCAGATAGCCCAATCCAATGCCGACACTAGCAAAGTCAAAGCGAAACATACTGAGTGGGGAAGTTTAGACATTTTAAATGCTCTAAAATAAGAACCGTGCTGTAGTCTGTTTCAGACCGAGCTGCTGCTGCTGCTACAGGCAGCAACAACAGGGTTAAGGCTTGTTAGCACGTTAGCAGCTAACACTAAAACTAACCTCCTCCACAGCTGGCTCCCATTAGCCTGCAGCAAAACACAGAGCCTGTAACTTCTACACTCCCTGCCTCGCTCCCTCTTTCTTACACACACACACACACACACACACACACACACACACACACACACACACACACACACACGCACACACACACAGTGCTCAGTCGCCAAGTTTAACCTGGCTGTGCCACTCTTTTGGTTTGGCGCCATCACTGTTTGGAAACCCAGGCGGGAAAAGGGGAGAAATGAGGGGTAGAGCGGATGAAGTGAGGATGAGAGTGAGTAAAGGAGTGGGGGTTGAAGCCCACAGAGTGGGAGTGAGGATATGTGCAAAACATACAGGGAGTGGACAGAGGGATGGATGGATCCATTTTCTTTAGCATTTATCTAACGTAGGGAGCCAAAGGATCTAGCTCCAGCTGACACAGTGAAAAAAGGTGGTGCAGTATGGATGATGACATAAAATCAAAAGAATAACAAACAGAGAAA
Source organism: Benitochromis conjunctus (assembly GCA_015052645.1). NCBI lineage: Eukaryota > Metazoa > Chordata > Actinopteri > Cichliformes > Cichlidae > Benitochromis > Benitochromis conjunctus. The sequence continues at coordinate 17,222 of VOQK01028660.1, read as the reverse complement.
GGATCAGGATGAACTAAAAGTAAGATAATCCCATTTATATCTAAAGTTACCCTGTGCGGTAATTTCATTTTTACCAGTTTTCGCTTGTATGAATCGTTTTGCGAGCAGTTAAAACCCCCAACTGTCCCCAAGCATCGGCTTTCTCTGTGTGGGTTAGCTGTGACAGTAATTAAGAGAAGAAGTTGCAACGTACACAAGATCTCTGGCCTGGCCTGACAGTCATCTTCTACAGGGAGGTCCAGTGGGAGAGGGAGGCCGGCTGTGAGTGTGTGTTTGTGTGCGTGGAACTAAAGACGGGGTATTGCTAGAACAATACTGCAGAAACTGTACACCGAGTGCACAAACCAAGGCTCTGCGCTGATACGGCAGAGGGAATTTGTTCAAAAGAATATTTCTCGGTACGGCACACTGCACTCAGGAAACCACACTCTCCGCTCTCCTGTATGTTTTATGAAAATTAATATTACATAGAAGAAAAGACCCAAAGCTTATCCTTGTGTCTTTTGTTGGAGAAGCATGAAAAGAGAACGTCATCGACCCGGACGGCGAGCAGAAAGTCTTTCAGTTTAAAACGTGACTATGGAGTAAAACACCACGCTGTCATCAACGCTTTTGCTTCGTGAGAGAGACACACAAAGCGAGGGCTTGACTTCGTGCTACAAAACAACTGTTGAGCTGCTTTACATTGACAAGTCTTGGCCTCATTAAAAGTTCATAGATGTGTGAGCACCATTAAGGTGACAGAGAAGAGGCTGGTGTTACACGCACACGCAAACAAACACAAACAAAGTCTGCAAAATGCTAATCACGCATTAACACAAGTACACACACACACACACGTTCCCAGCCATCAGGGCACTTGAGCTAAATAATTAACAGTGTGAGATTAGCCCGTCAGCCTTAGGGCATGGAGGTCCATCGATTCCCCACAATGCATTTTTAATGAGCCGCCAGCCGGCATTCATTTCAGCTGGCCAGTGTCCGTAGAGGGTCTTCTGACACACTCACACACACACAACCGTATGAAAAGTCCAGGCTTGGCGCCAGGGGACACAATTAACACACACATAAACACGGCAGCGCCAGTTTCCCGAACAGTGGATTTGACTTTGGAAACAGCAGCAAACTAACATCTTCTGAGCTCTTAAAGTTGCTTAACTTCTTCTTTGATGTTAAAAGAGGCCGACTGAGGCCTCAAACAAGATGTGAGACACGAAGCTCGGCAGCGATTTCACCTCTGCGAACAAGATCCTGTTCACAGCATCACAATCGGCCCACGCTGGTTTAAAGGCTCGTCTTTGCAGAAAAGACGAAAGCTGGCCACGCACTCAATGATCCCTTTCAGTCGATCGTGGGTACCTGCACGACCTCTGACACCCAAATCAATGTGTTGTCGCTCAGGTGTTATTGACTTGAAGTTGAAGTCAAGTGTGTCCTGATACACGTCTACTGAAAAATTCACACGAGTCTGTTTTTTGGTCTTTGGTGTCATTTTCATTTCTTGAATAAAAGCAGAACAGAAAGCAAAGGGGCAGATACCATTTCTCTATTTTTTTCAGTAAAAAGTTTCACAATGTCAAATGCGACAGTAAAGTTATATGAATAAGGCACACATGACTAAACACATGTTTTCAAACCTGTGGAGGTTTTGCCAAGAGCTGCTGGCATGATTAGAGGTGCAAACAATGTGAACAGCGTCTCATTTCACTGCTAGCACACCGACTGCTGCAGGTCTCATTACAAAATGAAAGAAATGTGTTTGCTGGAGCTGGTGGATGTGCATCTTTCACTCATCCTACCCTTCCCGACTCCCTTTCGAAGTCGACGTATTCCCTTGTAGGAACCTGCCTCTGATCTCCGTGCAGGTTGGCTGGAAAGAACTGGAGAGAGAGGTTGGTACCTGTCGCCACGAAGGCCTGTGGAGAAATGGAAAATGCACGATTAAGTCGGGTGAAACTAGATTATTTGAAATGTGCACGAAGGTTTTACTTTTTACTCCCGTGGAAAGACAGATCTCAAAATATTCTCACAAACATGCATTTTAATTTAGCTCTGGAGAAACATAACAGTAGATTTTATGCAGGACTTTGGTACAACAGGTCTTCACTAACCAGAGGATGAATGATGGTGGCTGCAGATGAACGATGCTCTACCTACAGTATCTTTCTTATAACCTACTGCTGTCACACATCAACACAACTGCAGCATCAGTATACGTGCCAGTACAGCATTTTTCTGCCATGGCAGAACAACAACTGTCAACAGTCGGTATTAGGATGCTAATGACGTGACCTCCAAGCAAAGAGAAGAGCTGAAGTCCCATTAAGGACAGCTATATCTACACTTTCACTTTTCCTTTTCTGTCAGTGTTTGGTTAGATAGGCAAAAAAAAAACAACTACTTGGTTTGGTTTAATAAAATGTCACAATGTTAAGCTCATGCCACAAGACCAACTATTTGCTTGGCTAACTGAGTTACATTTAACAATGCTGCGTGGTCTCTCGTGGATTCTGTTTTATTTGTTTTGTGACTTTTATTGAACTTTATCAGGCTGCACATTAAAAATAACCCTAAAAGTGTGTAAAGTGGGGGTAATTTTGACCTCCCAAGCATCAGTTTGTCATGACCTCGGTGAGTGATAAGTGATAATAAGGGGACGTGTTCTGTGGCTCTGGATGAACATCTTTATCTGCTTGACCTTACTGTTATATAAGCTTGGGCCTTGAGTTACAAACCAGAGGCTGGCATTTACCAAGCAGTTCAGTAGATTTGCATTATTGTAATAAATCGATGTTAATCACATTTCACACGTTTGGCTTTTGTTTTTGTTTTTGCATAAATGAGTTTTTTCTTTTTTAATATAAAGAAATGCATTATAGATTCTGAAAAATGCCCAGCACATTCAGTCACACAAACAGCAGGAAACCTGAAATATGTGACAAATGTTTAAGGTCGACGTATCAAAGCCCCCCCCCTCTGCCTTTCTGAGTTTCTTCGTGGTTTCTTCGTAACCGCTTCGTCTCAGAACAAGAGCTCCAGCTGAAACAGCGGCCTACTCTCCTCACAAACATATAATCACATCGTGCTCTAGAGTTTCTTCTTTTCTGATTTCTGTAAAACTGCTTCTCGCTCTGATGGGATGTGCTCCACTCGGAATATGCACACGTACCTCCACACAACCACGCAGAAGCACAAATGAATGAAAATCAATAAAATGCATTTCTCCGCTGCAGTCAGAAAGCAACGAATAACAGAGAGGCAGGAAATTAGGTTAGAAAATGTCGTTTTTTTAAATGCGAATCTGTGCGTGTGTGTCTTTGCTGTGTCCGTGTGATGTGTTGTGTTTGCTGAGACAGATCAATACTAAGGGCATTAGTGATGCGACTGAAACTGGAAGCATATGAATTATGCACCCTTTCAAATCTGTCCCTCATCAGAGAGTGAGCAAAAACTGAATGAAAGAGAAGAAGGACAGAACGACACGCAGAGGAGGAGGAGGAGGAGGAGAGAGAAGTGAAGGAGCAGAAAGCTCAGAGTCATCATTTCTGCTGTATTTGAAGTATTGGATTACAACCATCTGATACTAATTTGCTGCCTACTACCGCTGGAGAGAAAAAGAGGGAAGGGGAGGCAAAGGAGCAGAAAAGAACAAAAAATGAGAGAAGAAGAAGAAGTGGAGGAGACAAAGAAAAGAAACTGAGACAAAAGGTGGAGGAGAAGAAGTGAGATGAAGAGGCGAAGAGAAGAGTAGGAGCAAAGAAAACGAAGTAAAAGGAGACGAACATCCAGAGAGAGCAGCGCAGCAAGAAAATCAATAGTAGTTTAGAAAAGGACTCATCTGTAATGAGCTGAGCTGAAGATAATTTACTTTGAATTATTGTCCCATTTATCAGATCAATCCTGAACATTTTAGAGCCACACAGCGGTGCGCGTGCGTGTGCGCCTAATTTCATTTCTCGTGATATGTACGTGTCTAACAAAATAATAACACACACAAATGAATAGGAGTGTTTCAAACAAGATACATGCCTGTTTCTTTAAAAGCCATTTAACTCTAAAGACTTACCGCACATCTGATTTTACTTTAAAATAATAATAATGACCCTTTGAAAAACAAAAGCACTAAAAGTTTGTCTTTGATTTTTTATGTCGAGTAAAATTAATTCTGCTGTAAAGAAAAAGCCTGAAATGAAGTTTGTTCTGGAAATGTATTTATTTAAAGTTTTATTCTGAAAGCTAGAAGAAAAAAAACATCACGGACCTTTGCTTGGAAAAAAAATGTCTGATGTAATTTTCCCCCAATCATTTAAAAAAGTTAATAATTGATCGAGTGTGCCGGAGCTGACAGGTACGGCTTCAGCAGAAAGTGTGCGCTCTTTATTAAAAGCTACGCGTTAACGTGTTGTGACGTCACTACAAACACATCCTAAACTTTGATTTGTAGATTGGAGGTCAAACTTTAAACACGTTCAGGTGGAGGAAAAATCACCCGAGCTGAGCGTTTGCGATCCTGTGATCCGCCTCGGCCATAAAAGGCCAACCTCCACAGCACGTTTGACTCGCATTGTGTCTAATGTTCACGCTGACCGTTAAAATAGCAGAAGGTCTTTGGCGGCGTCTGGCTGATAGATAAATCAGCAGCATGATGTCACAGCTGCCGTCAGACCATTTAAACCGTGGCCATCAATTCTCACGGCAGAGGAGGCTTATAAATACAGCGAGGACAGACAGACAGACGCAACGCGGCCCGCTAAAAGATGGTAAAACTAGATGGCCCGCACCCTCCAGGCTCACCCCCGCTGCCCCGTCCCGCGACGATGACAGCGTGTTTGTGAAAAATACCACGAGGATGACTAAGACGGCAGAAGCTGCTGTGTGTTTGCGCCAGCAGCCTGAAGGCTTTTTCGTCTGACCTCACCTTTTATTGGCGGCGTGATATAGAAAGTTTGAAACAGACTTCGTTAATCACATAATCATAACATTAATGTGTCCAGACTTGCTTTGATGTTATAAAGTGCTCATCACAAACACTGCGCCCTGTGCGAGGAAACAAAGGGAGGTCACGTGGGTTTGTTTGCGCTTACTGTAAGGAGAGCGCTTCATCATATTTCCACAGAAGTGAAGACAGCAAAATATGCAGATGCGTTTGTGTTACAATGCTGCTTTGTGTTACTGTTAAAGTGCTGAGCGCGGAGCTACTTTAAGCTTCTCCACGCTACAGTTCAGAGGGACACACTCAGCCTCCACAAACCACAACAATATGAATATGTTGGGTGCAATAAAGACAGGCTGTATGACGGGAATACTGCAGTTTTACCTGCAGTACGTTATATTTTACACTGTGATTCTGTGACGGTGGGGTCTTTTCATTAGACAAACAAGTCCAGTATGAGTAAACTGGCTTTGGGGAGGCATCCATTTCCAAACCGGACGTTTGACTGGAAGCACTGGAAGAGCGCAGCGAGAGCCAGCTCACTGTTGCCACACACCAGCTCCTGCTGCAGCAGCTACCTACAGGCGGCTCCTCCCTGAGTGAAAATAAACGAAACTTTTTATATCAATCAGTGTGACACAGTCCACAGCAGAGCACGGGACTGCCCAACACAACTGACACGAGTGTCTCAACTAAAATAGTAATCTAATTACCAGGTATTCTGTCATTTAATCAGTTATATGATTATTTAAAAAATGAGTGAATGCTCATTCGTATCATTACTGTCGTCTGGTTCGTGTGTGCAACAACGTCACACAAGCAAGGTGAGGTTTAGTTTAAGTGGCAGCTTTCAGGCCAAATTGCACCTCCTGCAGTGTTCGTCGTAACCATTAAACCTGCGTGATAACATGTGACGACTGCAGCTGCAGAACAGCGAGGAAAGAAGCCCGCGAGTGGAGTCTGGTGGGTCTGCATGTCTGATAACAGGTCTACTTCCTGGTGCAGGGACACATCAAAATATCAGCACACGCACTGAGCGAGCTCATCTCAGAAGAAGAGTCCATTTTCTCGTCGACTAGTTTAACACTTTCATAGTGCCACACATTAGTCTGTGAAAGGTAATATATATACTAGCGGATAAGACACCATCCATCCACTATACATCATATCCACATCAGTGTGCCATAAAAATGAAAACAGTTGCAGGTTGCACTTTTCCCACTGTTTGTGTCACATCGTGGGTAACTAGGACTACCTCCTCCATCCTGTTATTTGATATAAGAAGTAAAATGAACGAGAAAGTGTTTGTTTTGTGCTCACCACTTCTGAGCGTCCATCTCTGCAGGCGTTCTGGAAACGAGCTTGTCTCTCCTCGTGGGGCCGGTCTCTGAAACCAGTATATTTAATCTACAGACAAAAGAATAACACGCACATACATGTTACATAAAGCTGAATATGATTTGGCTTCAGCACTGAATGGGACTGATTGATATTCAGTAAGCTGCAGTTTGAAGATAAGCGACAGGAATTTTGATTTTTGATGTCACAAATAGATCCCTGTTTCTAGTCTTGGTTTTGTGCTTTTAACTACAAAATAAATACACACACACACATATATATATATATATATATGTTCATCCAGGAGTAATACCACAAATACATCTGTAACGACATAAAGGAAAAGAGCAAAATAACAAAAGAAGAAACAGAGTAAACATTTCGAAAAGCCGAGCAGCCTCTCTGCGGGCTCTTTATTAGTTTCAGCCCACAGTGTGAAGTTTGGAGCCGCCAGCACGCTCCTCTCTCTAACGAGCCTTCTTTCTCTCGTTATTTCCGCCGCAGACTCACCTCACACTCCCTGCTCAACTTGCGGAAAAACTCCTCATTCTCAAACTTGCTCCTCTGGTCCGGGACTACCCGCGGCATCTTCTCCAATACTTTGCGGCCACTTGAGATTCGCCTCTCTTTTCTTTGGTAATTATCCCGCAGCGCAGAAGTTAAAGTGTGCGCTGCCGTCCGTCCCTCACTCAGCCTCTCTTTCACTCACTTCTCTTCCGTGTCTCTCTCTCTCTCTGTTTTTTTCTTCCCTGTGTGGAGCAATGTGCTCTGTACTGCTGATCTGTGTGATTGTGACTGCTGCTGATACACTGATGATGATCTGCCTCTGACTGCGGGTGCTGCGCGCTCCGGGTCGCCTCTGGCTCCAAATGGCTCTTATTAAGTGACCCACGGCGATAGATAAAGCTCAGTTTGGCCGTGTAGCTCTCTCTCTCTCTCTCTCTCTCTCTCTCTCTCTCTCCCGACGAGCGTCTGATCTCAAGCAAGTGGCAACAAATGAGCTCGTCTCAAGTCTACCTGTAACTTTCAAGTGCTTCTTCTCAGTGGGCCTACCGATTATCCGTGGGTCAAGAGGGATTTTGGGGATACAGATAACGCTTAAAGCACCAAATAAAGGAGCTTAAGCCTGTAAAGTTGCTGTTAGAATGAATGCAGGGAACAAAGCCGTTTTATTCACTGGAAGCACAGGAAATATTTGTCTGGTGTTCAGCATAATTAGCATTTTCATTTATGTGTCAGCATCATTCAGCAAAAGGTCCAAATGCTTTCAAAATGTAGTATGCCTGGGGTTAAAATAAAATATATAGTTACAAGTAATCACTAACAGTAATCAGTATCATTGTGAAAGTCGGGAGTACAAGCAGCCGTTTGTTACAGTTCTTCCTTCAGTTTCTGATATAATAACAGAGCTCTTGTTTTCCTTCTCTTTCTTTCTCTTTCTCTCCTTTTTGTCCTTCTTAGTGACGCTTTGATAGTTTGTTAGCGCCACTGTCAAAGGTCACATCTACGACAGTTTAGAAAGTACTTGAAGGCACCATCAACAGTCTACTTCCTGGCTCCGTCGAGTCGCTCTTGTGACTGTACACCGAAAATACCGCCCCCCTCAGCCACCCACCCCCATCCCAGTTCCACTCTACCCACACCTCCATCCCCCCATTCACAATAATAATAATACTACTACACACGCTACCCAACGCGCATGCGTCTAGTTTGGGTCGCAGTAACTTTATAGGATCCTTATGTGAGAAGTGGAAGCGGGAGGGAGAGCGCAAAGAGGGGGCGGACACACAGTGTGTGTGTTCTGCTTTAAATAGAAATCCTTGAGGAAAATAAAATGTTGTGTTGCTGTAGAAATGATGGGTTCAGTGGTCGTGCAGACACACAACCAGTCTGGCTCTTTGATACAGTACACTGTACCAGGCCTGATGCAGTCGACAGCTCCTTTGAACTTCTCCTCAGACAGACTTTTAAAGTACACATACAGTAAGAAGTAGGAGGTTACTGAGAGGAGGGAGGACTTTTTGGGGAACAGCTGTGTCAAACCAGACCAGCAAACTTCCACTTTTTTCATGCTGATGTGGAAACACATCATGCTGTAGGTTAAATAAATATCACTGAGAGGTTAGCGACCCGCTGCAGCTCGTGGAGGGATGTATCAGGAAGGATGTCTGACATGAAGTCTGTCAGTAAATGTTTACTTCAGAAAACTCCTCCACACCCTCTCCATCTCAGAAGACTCGTTCAGCCACGATGAACGCTGCAGGAAATCATTCCTACCTGTGGCCGTCAAACTTCAGGCTAAGCTCCTCCCTATGACATCACGAATATTTATCGCTTTTAATAAACATTCCTCTTTTTTATTTCATATTTACATTTTAAGTGAGTGTCTGTAACAAAACAATTAGATGATCAAGAAAATGTACCTTCAGGTGTGAGTCTCCGACTTTGGGTCATGTTGCCTAATATTTGGACTTTCTCAACCTTTTTCCCTGAATGTGCCTGAAATTTCAGAAACGTATGTGTTACTGCAGCCTGCTTCGCTGAACGTTGGAGAACTGCATCATAATACACTACCTTTTTATTATTAACGGGCACTTCTGTGCAGATATCTGTAGTTTGAGTTTTACTGGAGCATCGTGACAGACCGGTCACCTGTCCTGCGGCTGTCCTACCTTTTGTGCTACGACAGCTGAACTGCATAAATGGAAGAAAATGGATGGGATGAAGTTTCCCCCAGATTTTGACACGAGACAGCAGGAAACACACAGATATTTCATTTGGGTTAAAGCTTCCAGGGACAGTCCAGAAAGACTCACAGACACAAAACACTGTTCACATTTGACATTACTTTACATTTGACAGCTAAGACTTATTGGCACTTGCAACAAAATGAGCAATAATTATGATTATGATTGATTTACGCAACGATCAAGGAGACATAAACACACACACACACACACACACACACTACAGCTGATTTGTATGTAGGAGTTTAGCTTAAGCTTGAAAGATTTTTGCCTGTTTGTTGTGTGTCTGTGCAGGATGAAGGCCAAACGTTTGAATCATGACTTTTCCTCCTAACAAGGGTTCCAGCGTTGGGAACACGACCTCGGGCTGCAGCATATGCTCCCAACCCTTTTTCAGAAAAGAAACGCTCCTTTTATGACACTCGTGTCATTGATTTCTCCAAAACCCCTTCACCCATTCAAATCGCTTGAAGACACACACACACTCACAGTATTTTAGTGTCTCTTGTGTGTGTGTGTGTGTGTGTTAGCTGCAGGCTAAAAAATGCTGGTGACGCAGTAAAAGGTTCATTAATTAAACAGAAAATCTGTGGTTGCTGTGCCAAAGAGTTCTGACGTGCAGTCTGGTCTCATCTTCACATGCACACGGGACAGGTCCCACTGTAGTTCACGTCATGTAGCTTTAGTCTCCTCCTACATGTTTAATGCTCACTCACATGTGCTGTCGGGTAGTTTGAGCTTTGTCAGTGGAGTCGATCGGGTAAGGGCTTATTTTTAGCTCAATTTATTCTTTAGATAAATTACTGTGGGTTGAAGTTGACGTCACAAAGGACAGTAGCATCACTTTCAAAAGGATTGTTATGATCTAGTGTGATGCAGGATTTTTCAGTAGGTTGCTTTATTTACACATGTGAACTGCTAATGTGTTTCCTGTGTCTAAAAGCCACAGGAAGTGGGGGGTGGGGGTCAGAGCAGTCCCAACAGTAAACAGTAACTCATGGTAGTGAATCATTCTCATGATGCACTGAGTGGAGCTGCAGGTTATTCCCTTTATTAGATGAGGAGCCATATATGTATATATATATATATATATATATATATATATATATATATATATAAAAGTTAAGAGAGCGTGGGAAATAAGGCGACCACATGCTCGACTTGTAGAACAGGAATGTTTCTGTCCTCGTCTGAAACAGGATTTTAGAGCTCGACCGTCCTCGATGTTCTTTGTTTCATTATTCCCCAAATGTTTGAAATTGGTGAAAGGTCTGGATTAGAG
>VOQK01028659.1:0-33314 GCA_015052645.1 Benitochromis conjunctus | reverse complement strand
TGGAGGCTGCCAGCAGCAGTGAGCCACGCAGATCCCGTGGATGCTTCAGCACCGAGAAGTCTGACTGCACTGAACTGCAACCAGAAACTCTGTTGTACACCAGAGTTGTGACAGGATATGTTTTTGGGTGGACATGTCACATTCTGTCTCTTTCTTGGACTCGTAGTAGCCATTATGTTTTTTTAGTTACAGTGACCTGGAAATGAGTGTGAACTTGTAATATTGAGATAATTACAGTAATTATAATAGCTGACTCTGTATGTGGTAGGGGCCGCTGCAGTGTGAGTCTCTGTGTTTCTCACACTGTGGGTACACAGAATGTAGCGTCTGAGCCACATTAGCAGAGCGGTCGGAGCCGAGCGCCTAGTTCCTGTAGTTACTTGTGCAATATGCCCAAATTGAACTTGAGGCGTACAAATACACTCAGGCTTTACAAGTGTAAAATGCAAGCTGTTTTTACCCTACTGCTTCCTGGTGCTACAAAGCCTCAGCTATTAGCTCAAGGGCTGTTAAACATGTGTCCCAAATGCTGCAAAAGCAGCTTAAAAATAAATGTAAGTTGTTTTTTTCTTCTTTTTTTTTCCTCAATATTCTGTCTTGGCATTTATTTGGAGTCCACTTTCTGACCACCCCATGATATAAATCCAGCATTCGTGTGCCTAGTTATGCGTTTTTGTGTGAGTGTGTGTTTAGTCTTATCTTTTCTTGTAGACCACCACGTTTAGTAGCTAACCTCTTCTTTGTCTCATTTTGTCTTGTTGTGCAGGGGAGCATACATGAGTTTTCTTAAGAGCTTGACCGAAGGCAACTAGATTGCTTTAAGTTGTTTGAAGACGTTTCCCCTCTCACCCAAGAAGCTTCTTCAGTTTTAAAACCAAAAGGTGGAGAGTCCCAGGTGTTTCAAACCCTGGTTGGGGTTGTCCAAGGGAGGAGGTGGCTGTTGACCCACTATTAATCATGTGTGCCACCACATGAGCCAAGGTGTAAAAAAAGGCGTGGGAGATTACCACCAGAGATTTTGTGTGAAACCACAGTGTGAGTGTGCGCCACCTAATCATGTGACCTATTGAGGTCATCTCATCCATGTTATGGATGAGAAGGATGCTCCACCTTCTGGTTGTAGAACTGAAGAAGCTTCATGGATCTTCAAACATCTTCAAACATGTTAAAGAAGTCCAGTCACTTTTTGTCAAGGTCTTAAGATTATCATGACCTGGATGACTGAGATAAGAGTTTATTAGATATTTTCCAGAGACAAAAACACTGCTGTTAATTGGGTTAATATAGGTAATAAGACAATGTGCAATGAGGGGAACTTTAGAGTGTTGTCTCGCCACGTTAAGCTCCTTTCACCTTTTTCTCATTTAACCAACATGTATACAGTGTTAGTGTTACACCACTTCCTCTTTGTTACACCAACAGAGTGTATAAGAAGAAACAGATGTTTTTAGCCAGTTTAGGTTTGCTGATTTCTCTGTCTTTATGTAGCGGCTGTGTGTTTTTGCCCCACTTACTTATACTCGTCCTCTGTTTGTGGTTGTAACTCACACTTTAAGCCTTTAAAATAGAAAACAAAAGACAAAGAGACAGCATGCTGAGCTGAAGATGCTAAGATTTTCATTGGGAGTGACCAGAATGGATTAGATTAGAAATTGGTACATCAGAGGGACAGCTCAGGTCGAGCACAGTTACAGAGGCAAGGCTGACATGGTTTGGACATGTGCAGAGGAGGGACAGTGGATATACTGGAGAAGGGATCCTGAAGATGGAGCTGCCACACAAGAGGAAAAGAGGAATACCTCAGGGAAGATTCATGGATGTAGTGAAGGAGGACATGCAGAGGGCTGGAGTGACAGAGGAGAATGCTAAGGATAGGGTGAGATGGAGGCAGATGATCTGCTGCAACGCCTAAATCCAAATTAATTTTACTGAAGCAATTCCTCTCTGTTTGCTTGTAGCTTATCATGGACTTTTGACCGGTACAAACAAGAGTTCTCCAACTGCTTGTCCACTTCTGCTAAATATGACATAAAGAAGCTAAAAAAACAAAAACAAGAATGATATAACCCTTAGAGCCAGTTGTTGCTTTTTTGCTCTGATTCTGAAATATTTACATCTTTAAAATATTGCATTTGCTTGTTACATTTTAGCCCATTACAAATATAACAGTTATTTGCTCAACATATGTTATTTTTATGCTTAGCCTACTTATGAAATCTGGTCAGCTTTAAGCTTAGCAAACCTTTAGCTTTTAGCTTGTGTTAGCTAGCCATCAGGTCAATTCAGCAGGAAGTCCAGAACACATTAGTGAGCGACTAACTTATGATGGGCATCGTTGTCACTTATGTCGACTTTAATTGCGTCAGTCATAAACACGCAGCTTTTCATGGACAGATTTGTCTTCAATAAAGGTTATTAAAGAAAATAAATTAATAGATCATTTCAGTGCTTTGAATAATGTCACATTATAAAACTCCTCTTTTAAACAATAAAAAAAAAGAGTTTGGCTTTTATTTAAAAACCTAATATTAAAAACATTTTCCAAAGAATAAAAGACAGAGCAAGTATTACAGTACCTGCAGCTTTTGAGCTTTGGTATTTTGTTTCACAGTGCTTTAAATCTGCTTGTTGCTTTCAAATGTTGTTTTGATTTTAAGGCTGGAGCCTTTCAATCATATGCTGCACAGTATGCTGATCTGAGTTGACACTTGAGGAGCGAGTACATGCATTTCTTAGGCAGAGGAATCAATCAAAACATCAAATAAACTTGGATATGAAGAGATATATGAGACAGGTAACTCAGTAATACAATGAAAGGCTATAACAAAACAAAAAAAACCCTCCAGCCTCACATTATAAGCAACTGTGCTTGTACCACAAAAGTAGTACTTTTTTTTACGCATCAGGCTCGTTTGATACGTTTTTACGCGTAAGTAAAGTTTTGTCCATTTTCGTGATGTTAGAAAGTTGCTTTTGTTTAAATCAGTACTTTGAACTGTTGAAGTCTTTTCACTGGTTTTCAGTGCAAAAGTGAGAGTTTAATTAAAGCTGAAGGAGAATCCAGCAGCTGCGTGACAGAGTTATTCAGTGGGTGTGATTAGAGAGCACTTCAAGTGTCAGTGTTTTATACAGACTTTACTTTTTTTTTCTGTCTTGATTAATAATACTTTATAATCTAAAGATTGTCATTTGGGGCATTTTAGATCAGAAAAAAAAAAAAATATATATATATATATATGTATAAAAGAATACGGTCTAGTGACAGAAGTAATAAAGTGCAAGAGGTTTATAGCCACCTGAACTGCAGCTGTATTTTTTTCATGAGCAAAAATAAAGCAAAATTAAAAGCCGGGACAATTATGATTCATTTAGTTAATTGAATAATCTATTCTTCTTCTTGTTTGACTCCCAACTTGCATAATTGCAAAAGAATTTTGTTGTTGGTTCAAAATATATTGTGTCGAAAATGTAATCGTTAGAGCTTCCCCTCACTTGTTGTTCTCTGGCGCAGCAGCCTGGTCCAAGGAGAAGTTGCAGATTTTTGCTTATTATCACAATTGTTTGATAAACAAGACATACAATTTTGAGTTAGTATTTTTTTTTAGTAGTTATTAGCCATTAGCCATACAGCTATGCGTTCTTTATGGTGTTTTGACCATGCAGGTCAGATTACCTTGGGAACTCTGATTTTGGCAGTATGCCAGATCTTTTTGTTTTTTCCAGTAATCACTGATATCGCCAAGTTAATGCCGTTCACACAAGATGATATTAATATTGCTCCAGGACCATCACTGTAACTGATTAATCTTGTGATGTCACAGCTTTGCACCTTAGGAAAGAATACTAAAGCTCAGCTTGCTCTGTACTGAAGCAATGTAGTGAGACAAAGTCTGCATAATGATGAGGCTGTGCTGGATGAAAGGATCAAGCACAGGACTTTCACAAATAAGACTGGGCTTTGTGTCCCATGTGAAAACAGTTATTAGTATTATTGGACTTGTGCGTGCTCTTGTCGTTGTGAGCTTTCAGTTGCAGTTATGATTGAGTTTAGGAAGAAATCATGGCTTTTAATGGCAAACCTCGTTATAGAGTGTTAACCACAAACTGAACAGCCGTTGGGGCTTGGGTTTATGTCACAAAACCTTACTGAAAACTTTTCCCATGTGTATTTTTTCCCTGAGTTGCTATGCTGGGACATCACTAAAATGTGACCGATCAATTCCAGTGATGGCAAATTGGATTATGATGATGATCAGGCTCCAAATGTTAAAGACTGACTGACAGGATTATGTACTCTAAGACTTTAATGGTGGAGAATTAAAGTAGGCCTAAGTGATATCTACAGTTTTCAGTATTGTCATGATTATATAACTTGTAATAAATCTATACAATGAGTGTATTGAATATACACCTTCTAATACTTTCGGGTACAAAAGGTACACAGCGAATAGAGAGCCCAAGATCCAGAGCCTTTAGTTAACAGGAGGAAGTGTGTCAGGTAATGCTACAGTTCATCTGACACATGAACTTAAATTGGTTTTCAGTTCTTGAAAAATCATAGGTGTGGTCTTCTTGGTTTTTACCTCATGTGGGAAGATATTCATTTACTTCTCCCCATTCATCAGGGCTGTGGTGTCTTATTCCTTTTTTGCAAGAGGTGTAACAGCATGCTTTTCTTTAATGCAGTTCAATTCAGTTTTATTTATATAAAGCCAAATCACAACAGATGCCTGAAGGTGCTTTATATTGCAAGGTAAAGACCCTATATTAATACGTACAAATTACATAACAGATTCAAAGTTTAATCAGTTTGTAATGGTGATATGTTCATATGTAAATATAAAGAAAAAAAAGACATTTTCACAGGACAGTCTCGGATAAAATGCACTTTCGAGATGTCATTAAATTAATAGTCATTTATCATGAACGTCTGTCTCTATCGAGGATTTTTATTTGCAGTAGCAACATAGTTAAGTTCAGATTTTTTTCTTTAAAGGCTTTATACAGCAGCAACACTGTCATGCTAATACCCTCTCTATCAGTCCTTTGGAATAAGGTCATGCATTGGGAGATTCAGTTAAGCAATAGAGACTCTGAGAAGAGCCTGTTGAATAGTGCTGTCTGTCAGCTTATACCTCTGTCTACATTCTGAAGGAGTAGTTAAAGCTGTTCTCAGTCTGGGAAGAGGGTGAGAGGTCAGGGTGCTGTGCATCCATGTGTACCATGTCAGAGATTCAGTCTTAGCATAATGCTTTAGAAAAACCTCAGAGAATTTAAACAGGTTTGTCTGATCGTGGATCGCTGTTTTTCTAATCATATAGTAAAGGAATTTTCAATCCCCCCCCCCCAAAAAAAAATTGACACAAACGTGTTATTTTTTCATGTCCTCCATATAGGCATTGAAACAAATGTGTAATTCAGTTTTCATCATCTTTTACACATTTATGTCAGCAGGCACTCTTAACTACCTCCCATTAAAAAGATACCAACTAGTTTGTAACTAGTTAACACAATCTTGAAGGCCCGTCTTATTTTATGTTCCCATCATTTGCTAATGCATTGTGCAATTCTGAAACACGCTCCAGTTGATAGGCGTCCTACAGCATGATTGTCAAAATGTGAAATGTTTGAATGTTTTTTTCGACACAGCTCGATTTGAGTTTCTTTTAAAAGATGTTAGAATCTGACTGAGAGTTTAGTATTTTATTATCTAAACTGACAGTACAAAAAAGAGACACAAAATACCATCGAATCAGTGAGGATAAACTTGTTGAATCGGTTGTTTTTTACCCCTGCAAGTGCCATTTGCCCAGTTGAAGCTGATTGCATACCATTTTAGAACTGCTAATAACACTAGAAGAAGAAAAAACATGGATGGACACTAAGTCGAATGAATGTTTCTGGTTGTCTGAAGAAGGGCATGCCATGTAAAAAAGTTGGAGAACCACTTTGGGAGCCATGTTTTAACACTTTTTATTGATTACATTTTTCTTTCTACAAGCAGGCATATGATGCAGGTTACACAAAAGCTCATAGCATATACTGAAGCCTCAAAATGAAAAACTGTGTCTACTTTATGTCAAAGAAATTAGGATAAAAGCAAAGATTGTGGCTTCACCTGTGTTTTTTAGATTCACAAATTTGTCAAAGCTGTTACATACTGTACTAATTTAGCATCAGAGGTCCCCTACACTTCTGCGCTAATGAAGGAATATTTCTTTCGAAGAGATGCGAGAAGATTGGACCCAATCCTGTACGTCTCTTTTGGCTTATAATGCGCGGATGCATAAAGCTCGCCGATTCGTTTGTTGTTCTTGTTATATTTCACCAAAAGTCTGTCCATGTTACTATTAGGATTGCTGCGGTTGTAGTATCTTCTGACCTCATACGGCAGCTTCTCTGCGCCAGGATAGTGGAGATTTCCAATGGTATGATAGCTCCACTGCTGTCTGTCCTTTATCACAGGAAGAACTGGCCCTTTGTTCTCAAACAAGTGAAACCCGTATTCTCCCCGACAGGGATCACACAGAGCCCCCATGTTGTTGTCCAAGCAGTTCTGAACGTACCACACCAGCAGCTTAAGGCCATGGCGAGGAGGCGGTTGACCAAACCCGCTGTCCTGAAGTTGCTGTATCGAGTCGAGAGTTTTCGGAGGCGAGGCCAAGACCACAGACAACACCAAAGTCAAACAAAACAAGGCTTTGCCGTGTGCCATCTATGAAAAAAGACATCCCAGTGTGAAAACAGGAATCTTAAAAGTGCACTAAAGCAACATTTTCTCACAACTTAGCTTTTAGTTGGTACCTGTTTCCCTACAGTCTCCGACGGTGCTTGCAACCGAAGCTAAATTCGATGTTTTGTGCTGCAGCTGGAAGAACTGTTCGATCCTGAGGTTGTCTTCTCTCTGTCTTATGTGAAGAGACTGAAAAAAATAAAGAAAGCATGCTGGAAGGGTTTTCATTCTCTATGTGTGGTGAAAAAGGAAGTGATTGCTATACAGCTGGACTCTGTGAAAGTCCCATTTGAAAGACTAATTAAAATAAGCAGGCGTATCTCAGGGACTAAAGGAAGTTACCAATGTGAAATCTTACTTCTGCTTTCACTCCTAGCTGTGAACAACAGCTGCTGTTAGAGGAGCAGCCAGTCAGCTCTGCACAGCAGAATAATAAAAGCATAGCAATGAAGATGTTTTCATATAATGTTGGTGATGTAGTACTTTAAACTGATTATAGGGTGTGTGGTAGTGCAGGGGGTTTAAACTTTTATGTATATGTGAACCAGCGAAGCTGTGTCCCAATTCCTGGGACGCATCCCTTGTGGGACCTGGCTGTTGCCGCGACGGCCGGAAGTGCGAGGCTTGTGAAATGGGACGGTCTAGCCTTCAGATTTGCGTCACCAGCTGTTCCCGCCCTTACCGCTTCTCCCCGCCCTTACCCCTTCCACCTCCTCGGTTTTACCGTCTCCGTTGCTGCCGCCAGTGGTGGAAAGTGGAATTGGCTGGGCCGCGCTATGAATTCTGGGATATGGTGGGCCACGTAGGATACACCAGACCCATCCTACAAATTCGGGGAAATGTAGGCCGCATTTGTCGGCCGCATTTGTAGGAGCCTACGAACTGGGACAGCCTATGTCGCATCGCTGTGACGCCTACAAATGCGGCCAACGAAGGATGCATCCGAGGTTTTGGGACACAGCCTGAGTTTGCAAACAGTGAGGGGTTAAAGTGGGAGGAGCCCTAAGATGTGGCAGTGCTGCAGAGGAAATGGCTCACTCACAAAGAAGTCCCCAAAAGACCGAGAGGATCATAGAGGATCCAAAGATCACTAGATGACCACACACACACACACCCAAACAATTAAATTTTTTAATTTTTATTATTTTTTTTATTTTTATTTCTCTTTGATTAAAGTTAACGTTCAGGGATCAGTCTATTGGGTCCAGCGTCCAGTCAGCAAGGACATCCAAATTCATGCCAAGCTCACTTAGTTCCCTGTGCAGCGATTCAAGCCTACAGTATCACATATCTCTTTGTGTGTCTGGGTGTGTGTTTGCGTGCCTTTGAACACTCTCATGATTAGTGTTCTCAGTGACTGCTGGCTGATGGGGTTGATTTGTCCGACAGTGCAGTGTGTCAGGCAGGCTCAGCGTCCGCACTGGAGAACATGAGTGAAGGAGCGAATAATTGATAGTGACAAGGCGCTCCCAGCCTTAATTGCTGCTGGTGAATTAGATTACCTTTTCAAAGTGCCTTCATTAGCAGAGGGAGAGCCATACCAACAGTCCCCTGATTGGCCTCATATTGTTTTGCTGTGAACTTGCTCTGGCAGGGCACAAAAAGTGTGCGTTTGTTTTGGTTGGTTTGAAATTGCTCACTAATTTTCTTGTACAGCTGTAGTTTGTCTGTGTGCGTGACGTGTGCACAGGATTCATATCCAGTGTTGACATTTTGTGATGCATCAGTAACACACTGAAGCAGCAAGTGACTTTGTGTGTTTATGAGGCTCTGTCTGCTGTTTTAAAGGGTTGTTGCACCTATGTCACAAGGAAATATTTAGCTCTAATGGCTTGCATTTTATTTCTAGTGTAATATGCTGAAATATGACAAGGAAGCCCAAATATATAGGTGACATGTATACGTGATATATACTCTGTTTTTTTTTTTTGTGAAGATCACAAACCATAAAGTTACATTTATGCTGTTTGTGGACTTTTCTCTCATTGGTAACTTGGAGTAGAAATGTTAGTAGAATAAAATTAATATGCTTATGTCAAATGATATGTCAAATTTATAATGTACATACTGCTGTTGCCCCACTATAATGAGGTCCAACAACAGGGTTAGTTAGCTATTTGCTGGAGATCGTGGCTATGATACAGCCACATCTTATAGAATAAAATATGAAGTAGTCACGGAAAAGCAGTTTGTTGGTTTATGTACATGGACTTGATTTTTATTTTATTTTATTTTATTTTTGTTGCACACAAAACAACGATGAAACTAGTGTTCATCAGGAAGTATATTTCATGTCGGCACTACGTACATCTCAGAGATTCCTCAGCGGGAATGTGTGACCCAGGCAACTGGAAAAAACTAGGTTAAAAAAGAAAAAAAGTGGTAGGAGTTGTATTTTACCCCAATCCATGATCCTGTCTAACCAGAAAAGAAGTTTTCAGTTTCATGAGTATTCCACAAACTTCTGTGAGACTGTGTTGTGTGATGCTTGAAAATGTTCCTCTTTATTCTCTGTAAAGCTACGCAAAGGGACAGACGGGAAATTGCTGAAAGTGAGCAGGGAGAGTAAGGAAGGAGTATCAGTCTATGCAGAGAGAGTTACTTGCACATATTTTTAAAAAACAACAAAAAAACACCCAACTTTCTTCCCAAACCCAAATGTCCAAAGCCTCACACCCTCTTCTTCCCCTCCAGCAACTGTTTCAGCTTCAGCTGTCCTTCCTCATTACATTTCCATATCTATCACCAGTTACTGTTCCATCACCAGCCCACCAGCCCCCAAAGTTCCCTCATCCCAAAAACACACTGGCATCCCCATCTCTGCCTCATGCTTCATTCCCACCGCAGCCAGCCTTCAGCCCCCTGCCAAGTTAAATGGACTGTACTGGCGTCAGGGGAGTCGCGTGTGCTCAATTCAGCTCAGCTCAGCTGGGCTGCCTGCGTTATAAACTTAGTGTGTGATTATTGCCGGAGCCAGACTCCTCCACGCAGGAAGTGCGCGCTGATGGGTACTATGTCACCGGGTACGGGGCCAGCCATGGCGAGAGGGATGAGAGAGCAAAAGGAGAGATGGAAACCGAGGCGAGAAAAGAGCACAGAGAGGGAGGAAAAAAAATTGTTAGAGCGGAAGATGAAGGAGGGTAACGGGGATCGAGGGAGAAAGGGTAATAAAAGATAGAGGAAGGAGAACAAGCAGGAGAGGACTGAATCATCAAAGGGAAGGAAAAAGCCACGCTGAGCAAGGAAAGACTGATGTACACCTATCGCAGCAGACAAAGACAAGAGAAGACACACGGGGAGTGATATAAAGAGGGAGAAGCATAAGAATAATGCAGTCAGAGAAGAAAGAGAGGCAGCAGGGAAATCAGCAGAGGAGGGGAAAAGAAGAAGAGACGGGGAGGGCGCATAGGAGAGAAAGGCAAGAAGAGAAATTAGAGAGAAATTTTTCAAGCGAGTGATGTGCGCTGTGATTGTTTTCTCTCTCTCTCTCTCTCTCTCTCTCTCTCTCTCTCTCCCTACCCGTCTCGCTCTAAACGGTCGGGATGTGGCCTGTATCTGCCGGCAAGAAGGAACTCAATTTGGGACAATTTACTCGGCAGTCTCAGCCCTGATGCACCTCAGGGACAGAGAATAGAGAGAATGAAAGTGAAGGAAGATAGAATCAGCAAGCCCCGCACACACATACATACACACTCACACAACGTGCGCCTTGCACACAATTGCCGCCGAGTAGATTTCACTTAGTTAGTTCTAACTCTCCCAGGCGGTCAATACGATTGAGTTTATAAGGCTTGGAAATGAAAAGCCCAGGATAAGGTTAGATAAACTGTGTGCTATTTGATTTTGGGCCACCCTTCGCAGAAAAACCCACACAAGACAGATGGCCGGAGGGGATATGCCGAAATCATGTTGTGCAAAAGGGTCAGATGGGTGATTAAGGCTGAATGCGTTATGTGCTTTGACCCTCGCTCTGTACCTGCATTGGTTTCTCTGTGCTGAAGGAAGCACTTGAGTGATTTTTCCAAGTGCATCTTTTTTTCTTTTGCATTCACTGTGGTCTAGAGGGGCGCTTCATTTCAATAGCATCTTAAATAAAATACTGCCACATGATCAAATGTTATATCATAAGTTGCATCCTGCTACACTTTATGCCCTAAAAGTTTGGGGTTGTACAGGCTGAATGTGAAATTGTCTTTCCATGCTCACAGGTTGGCAGCCTTAAGGGTCTGTACACACTGAGGGACACCAGGGGGCGCCCTGACAGAGCCACCTTTGAAGATAGACTTGCAGCAGCAGCAAGGGTAAGTGCCCCCCCACCCCCAATAAATAAATAAATAAATAAATAAATACATGACGTAAAATAAAACACTTGATGGACTAAACAGTGAGGACACTCACAGAGGAAGGAGTGTGCTCCCAAAAGAGAAAGAAGCCACTCTGTTTACTTTTATCTTTCATTTCTTTGCCTGACTGCACTGTTCCTGTAACACTCTGAGAAATGCATTTGCAACTACAGCTGATGAGAGCATCCAGCCACTTGGATGAGACTCTTTGATACATTTAGCACGGCCACATCGATGTGAATTCACACTCTGGCATCAGTTCTGATTGTACCCAGCGAGTGTATGCAAATGGAAGTTCATTTAAGCTGCCGTTGCTGTTTTAATCATGCTCCAGTGTTGATTAGCAAGAAGGATTGGCAAAAAAGAAAGAAAAAAACGACTGAAGCAGGGCCGTGTCTAGTAATGGATAAAAGTTGTTTACCTTGCTCTTGTTGCTTGTGTGCCTGTTCCACCCAATATCACTTTGTGCACCCCCCCCCCCCCCACACACACACCCTCCCTTGCCACCTTCGGCAAGCTGCTCAGCCTCACCCTCGGAGCTCACAATTCAACCTCCTCACTAGGCTTCCGTTGCCATGGAAACCGTCATTCAGGGAGACATCCCATGACAGCAGGGAGAGGAAGGGTCGGAGATGTGGCTTCGCCCCTGTCCATTCTCCAGGGTGCACCGGACCTCTGGCCTTTCCCCAACACATTGCCCCTTCAATCTCTCTCGCTCCCTCTCTCTCACACACATACACACAAAATACACAAAACAATAAAAATGCTCACATAGAAAGACGTGTGCGTGTGTGTGTGCATCTACCCCACAACTACAAACCACCCTCCCACCCAAACACACCCAGACACACAAACAGACTGAAAGCAAAGGAGAATAAGGAATTCCAAACTTTCCGATTCAGAGTTATCATCTGAATCAGTGTGCGTGTGATTAATTGAAGTAATTTATGCACAATCTCCAGTGACTCCATGTATGGTTCATGATTTCATTAAACTGTAACTTTAATTACTTTTCTACTATCGTAACTTTAGGTGAAAATAAATTCCCACCCTTAAATGTCCCACATTTCGTAATGAGTCTTACATTTAATGGATTGCACAAATAATGTTTTGGGATGATGAACAATTGCGTATTTAGAGGCTGCTTCTCCCTGCCAGCTGCCTTCATTTTTTTTCCATTAAAGTCATTTTATTTTGGAATTTTGTTTCATTTGAACAAATCTCATTGGTTAGTTTTGAAGCAAGTTAAAAAATAAAAATGCTTGAACCCTCTGAAAACCCTTGAAACTTCTTTGCTTTCCAACTAATATAATGCACTTTATTTGCTTTTTTCTTCTTCTTTTTTTTTTTTTTAAAGCTGAACACAGCTAATATTGTTGTGGGTTTATGGAAGACATGTTTATGTTGGGTTATGTGTTGTCAAACACAATTAGAGTGTGTTAGCTGAAGCAGCTGGCCTGCTGCCAGAGCCTTAGCGATAGTCCGTCCGCCCACCTCTGACCAGGCTTCCATCTTTGCAAACACGTCTGCTGTTTTTTCTATGCATTGCATAGCAGGTGGGTTTGACAGCAGAATCCACCAGTTACTGCATCATATAAAGTTTATTAGACCGCAAGGTTGCGATGGAGTTAAAATTATCTCCGTGCTGCTTAATCTGCCCTTCACGGTTAGAATAGTATTTACAGTTAGGTAAAAAAGCCCTACCGTCGCTGAGATCCCATTTGCAGCGATGTGGTAGAGTGCTATTCACTGAGGTGTTTGTGTTACCCTGCAAAGCACCTGCATTTTGAAATGAAAGGTGAAATCACTGGTGCATCGTTGTGTAGCAAAAGCATAACGAGGCTGTGTTTGCACGCGATAGATCTACTCCTGTCACGAGGTGGAATTAAACTGAGGGCTGTTTTACCCTTTAGCAATAGTTGTAACTATATTGTAATAACAGCTGTGCAGTGTAAGTTGGCGTATTGATTAATAACGCTGTAAAACCACGGCAAACAAAATAAGACGCAACGTGAAATATCAAATATACCTGTCTGTATATCATAACTGTGGCAAGCTATCGAGCGGTTCTTCATAAAGAAAATAAATGAAAGGGAGCTATTTAAATCTTCTTTACAGAAGAATAAGAAACATCTTTAATAAATTAGCACGATCTGCCGCAGCTGCTGCAGCTCATAGAAGCCTCAGCCTATTGTTTGCTGCATTGACACACACACAGTCACACTGAATGGAGGTCCACAGTGGCGTCTCAGAGGAGGAGGAGGTTTTGCCACTGTGTAATCCCAGCTGATGCAGCCCTCTGTCAGCAAGGCAGCAATCAGCTGTGGTATTAATCTCGATGCTAATGGCATCATTAGCAAAGCTGTGGAAAAACATACCAATGTAAGGGTTTAGAGACACATGGATAAAGACCATATATGCATCTGGCAAATAAAGCACATGTAAAAATACTGTTAACGAAGCAAAAACACAGACACATACACACATGGTTTCTCTTCTCTGTGTGTGTGTGTGTGTGTGTGTGTGTGTGTGTGTGTGTGTGTGTGTGTGTGTGTGTGTGTGTGTGTGTGTGTGTACATAGTCTATTTGAAACCCCGCTTCCCCTCAATGACTCTCTTCCAAACTGTCCTAACTATTGTACCTCTTGTGGTTTCATTCTCAAACGCTCTCTGACCGAACTCTATACTGACCTTTTACCAAATGTCTCAGATACTAACCCCCTGCCATCTTCTGACACACACATTGGTCCCTGCTGGTGTACTACACACTTAATACACAGATACAGAAAGCCACTGTTCACAGCATGTTCCAGTCTTGTGATGATCTGATTTGAATCTTCTTCTTTTTAAAAAATCTGTTTTAATATCTGTCTCATCGCAGCTGTACAAGCACCTTATTGGTGCAACACTCGAGCCGACAGCTGCAAGCTGCAGACAGAAGTCAAGGAGACAAGACTTTACCAGCAGAACAAGTGTGAAGTTTTTCTTATATAAACTGAAAAAAAATAAGCAGGGCTCTAAAAGATATTTATCCTAGCGAGGATGCTATAATGATGAAAAGCCAAGGAGGTCAGCTTTAGGAATAAATAAAGTCAAATATAGGTTTTACCTTGCAGCGAGCAAAACATCTAAACTTTTGGTAATGCTTACCTAACCAATGTAAGCTCATCAATAGGTAATCTTATTTTTGCAGAAAAATTTAAATATATTCTAAACAGTCACAGCTAAATTAAGCTAGAGCATGCACTTTTGAATGTTTGGAATTTATTTGTCCAGTTGTTGTCTCAACTGGTCAAATGATGCTCGATCTCCTTGTGATTGAATATCGAATTGATGAGTGACCTCTAAAATTTGGGGTCTGGTAAATCCTTAAAAAAACATAGGAGGGAAAATGTGGCGTGATAATTGTTTATCACGCCACATAATGTTTAAAATGCGACATAAAATTGAAAAATATTTTTGTCAGTGCAAGTTTAGCCTTATGTGTTGCTTTTATAAAGTTACACTCTGTCTGATGAACATGTTACCTTTATTATAGTGATCTATCTAAGCTTTGTTAATTCTTGTTAATGTGCCTGAACTACAGCCCAATACATGAAAAAGGCTGGGCGACAAAAAACAACAAATCAAACAAGGTGTTTGTCACATCAATGCATTTTGTCTTTTTATGATAAGAAAAAAAAAGCACAGATATTACTAATAAAATTGTATGACTTAAGCACAAATTCACATGTAGATACATTTTCATAAAACTTTATGGGAAATTGCCGGAAAGGTTTTGGTTATACTCAGAATTATTTATGAATGAAATAGATAGATAATTGTGTGAATGGGATCCTTAATTGAACTTTGCTCATTTTTGAAGCAAGCAATTGAAGCCACGACCAACGGGAGTGAATGATTCTGCTCTTTGACATATCGGGGGCGTTAAATACAGTAGGCATTATGCTAGTGGACGCAACCGGGAATGTCCACTAGCAACCAAACGTCAACACCAAGGTGCTGCATGTCGAGCAAGTCGCTTTGTGTGGGCAGTAAACAAATCTTAACTCTGATGAACTTATTGATTCAACACCAGTGGGAGTAAAAGACACCATTTACTGACATATGACAGAGTGCTAGCTGCTAAGCCCCAACCACATGCTAGCAGCTAACATGTGGTTGGCTTCAATTCTTAGTTCTGACAATAACTATAAATCTAGGAAACAGTTTTATAGATGGGGTCTGCATAAACCATTTGTCATTGAATTGAACATGAATGTTATTAATTATTTTTACCTGTCATTTACCTATCTGTTCCCTACTGTGATTTTATTTTGTGACAATCAACTATTTTATATGGCATTTGTAATCTACAAGGCCATAATAATAATAAATTAAATTTAGCCGCAAGACCTTGTTAGCTTGCAAAATAACTTCTTAATCTGTAATGTATTCGCACTGATTTCGCTGAAGTTTGGAAGCCTTGTTTAATGCTAAGTTAATCTAAGTTTTTTGCCTCATATGTAATCCATGTTATTTTCCAAGAGGCATCAAAAGGGCTGTAAAGATAACTTGTCTAAAAGACAGAATATGAAGTTAAGAGTCTCACCCCAACCACCACTCTAATGCCATTTAGACTTATCTTATCATTTCTGTTGTTTGGGATAGCATTACCTGATTTAAATTAGCATACTTGCATATTTGTGTTCAGCTTTGCAAGTAGTATAACGTCTATTTCAAATGTGAGGTTTTCTCTCTCCCTCTCTCTCTCTTTCTCTTTCCAACCCACTCTTCTATCCACAAAGGACAGGAAAAACATTTGAATTTTCCCTCAATACTTTCTCACTGTCGAGACGTTTGTGTGTGTGTTTTTCCCCCCTCTCCTTATTTTTCTTTTTTTTTTCCTGCTATTTTTTTAAGACTCCAGTCACATCCGCAATCCTGCGGCCCTATAAGGAGCTTTCACGCTTTTTGGTTTGCTTTAGATGTTTAATACCCCCTCTCTTTTGTGTCAGGCAGCCGGAGAGGCGTTAAGAAGCGCTGATAAACCCCACTTAGATCCCTTCCTGGCCCGTCACCCTGGCCTGCCGGGCCGCTTTAGCAGGGAACTGATCTGTGACGGCCTGCCACTCAAACTGAGCACTTCTGAAGGTTGACACAATGGAGTGAGCAACACACCAGAGGGCCCAGGGGTTGGCGGGGGAGGAGGAAGGCGGGAGGATGAGGTAGAGGAGAGGAGGCCAAGAGGTGCCCTAAAAGAAGCCTAGAGGAGGGGCCAGAGTGTATCGCGCTGTTATCTATTTCCTCTCTTTCAGCAGTTTCGCCCTCCCTCCCTTTACTGCATGCTACTGTAGAGCTCACCATCTTTCCCTGCTCGCCTTCTCGGCAACGGTAACACACACACACACAAAGCCCTCTTCTCTGTCGTTTTTCTCTCTGCAGTCAGGACTATCAGTCTGGCAGCTAGAGATGAGATTGAATGAAGAGGCAGACTTGGTGAGTGTGGTGGGAGGGTTGAGGACTAGATAGGAATCAGCAGTGCATTGCGGGGTCTGGTGACGGTGGTTCATGTGGTGTGCTCACTGCTGTGTGGCATAATGGGTCCAACCAGAGCCAGGCTAAGGCCGACAGTGCGTCAGGAAGGAAAGCTTTGAGATTGACAAGCTCAGGGAGGGGTTGGGGTTGCAGCGGAGGCAGCGGCGGTGGGGTGATGCGGCCACTGCCACTGCTATTGCCATCAGTTTCCCGTGGGGACGTGGGTGGGTAGTGAAGCCCAAAATGTCAGCGCTGATATCTGTGCAGCTCGGCTCGGCTATCACACTGCTGCAGCTGCCTGCCATCCACCGCATCCACTCATTCATATAGAGACATGGGAGTATTGCACACACACACACACACACACACACACACACACACACACACACACACACACACACACACACACACACACACACACACACACACACACACACACCTCCCCTGCTGCCAGCCTCATTCTGAGCACTCGGAGAGGGAAAATGTGTTTTGTTGCTTAGGAACAGTTTGCCTTGTGTCTCAGCAGGGGGTCTCCTTCTGAATATCATTATGTCCCCTCAACTGGGGAGGACCACACATTTTTCTTTGCTGCCAATATTTATCTTCGGCTCCACTCGCTCTCCAGAGGCCCACAAAAAGTGTTCTCATTGATTAAAGGCAGTAGAAACACACACCTCACCTCTTTTTAATGTAAATTTATCAGAAACGGCTCCTTGGTGCTGCTGCAGGTGTCAAAGGTCACGCCGGTGACATTTTACTTTTCTGAAAGTTAAATCCTGAGCAGAGGGAATGGGTTGTTATCTGGATAAAGTGAATATGTGCTTTTTCAGCCTCTGCCTGAAAAACTACAAAACTCATTCATACAAACATGATGATCTGGCCTGGATTAACCAACCCTGGGGCCCAGAGCAAAACAGACCAGTGCCCCCCCATCAAAACACCACTATTTATCCTTAGCCTGCAGGGTTGCTGCTGGTAAATGACTATGCTCAACTATCATATGGGTCCCCCTCCCACAGAAATAGATACACAGACATACAGTCATCTCTGTTAGAGTAATTTCTTCTATGATATAAAACAGGTTTTATTTATCGTATATCCTAATTGGGGCTGGTGAGCTGTTCAGCCTCTATGTGAAGTAATAAGTCATTTTAGGTATGTTCGCCTCCTTTTAAGCTTTTAAACTTTGAAAGGGCAAAAAACCCCACTCGGTTTCTTAAGCCTGAGTTTAAGAAGGAAAAAGCCTAAAAGGTCTCCTTTAAGCAGAATCAATTTTCCCATGATTGTAAAAACTTCTTTTTTTGTATACTGGTGAATTATTGTGCCTCTGTTTTCTGTATGAAGAAAAGCATCAGTCACAATATAACAGAGTCAAATGCAGTGGCACTCCCAGGCTTTTGTGCTGCTTTCACATATTTGTTCAGTCTGTCTTGCTTAGACTCCATATCAAACATGGATGTAACTTCCAGGTCTATTATTGTTAATGGCCATCAGGGTGCCAGTCCTCTGGTCATTGAAAAAGTCTCGAGCCATGCATCCGCACCTTAAAGAGGCTGATTTTGCCAACCAATGGCTGGTATCACAGGTCACATCCCACTTTCATGTGCGCATGACGTGAAGCGTGGATTTCTTTTCTGCACTCGTCTTCTTTTTGGGACGATACGCCCCATGATCACAAATCACACGTTCAGCTCTCTGAAAACATATTGATTTCACTGATCTATAAACTCTGCACTTCACTGCATTTTGAACAGGATGTTTGCTCACTTTAATAAAACCTTTTTGCCATTATTTATTTTGTATTTTGCTTTTTTTTTGCATATTTGTCTCACTTTTCATATCATCAAACAAATTGTAATTTTAGACAAAAATAACCCGAGTTAATACAAAATGCAGTTTTTATATGACGATTTCAGTTAAACAAGGCTATCCAAACCAGCTCACCCTGTGAGTCAGTCTCACCATGGAGGAATTTGGCCCGCTCTTCTTTGTGAAATAGTTTCCAGCCACATTGGAGGTGTTGAGCATCCCAAACATCTCAATTAGAAGTCCAGACTTTGACTAGATCATTTCAAAACCTTCATTTTGTTTTCACAAGTGGACCTGCTCGTTTGTTTCAGATCATGAACTGATAGCCATTCTCCTCCAGGATTTTCTGTTTGAGAGCAGAATTCCTGTTTCCATCAGTTGTGGCGAGTTGTCCAGATCCTGAAGCAGCAAAGCAGGACTGTGTTCAACTCCTGTGTTACATAATGTGTTAGTTTTACAGCAGATGAAAGTTTGGGGATCATCAAGATGTTTTTTGGCACATGTGAGATGAACCTTTGTCTTTGTCTCCCATGGATGATGTTTTTCCCAGTCTCTTTCTTATTGTTCAATCAACGTTATCGTTCAATGAACGTTGACCTTAACTGAGGTGACTGATGCCTGCAGTTCTTTTGATGTTGTTCTTCCTGGACTTCCTGCATGATTTGATGTGCTATTGGAGGAATTTGGGAAGGGCAGTCAGTCCTTGGAAGGTTGACCATTACTCCAAGTTTCTGTGCAATGCTCCCACTGTGGTTCAGTGGAGTCTCAAAGCCTCAGCGATGGCTGTGGGACCCTTTCCACAAAGTAATCTGGGATGGCTGGGGTTATTACTTCTTCATGTAGGGCCATGCAGGGTTTGAACGCTTTTTTCCCTTAAATGAAAAAAATTAAGCCGTTATATTTACTCAGGTTATCTTTGGCTAATATTGAAATGATTAAAACCAAAACAATTAAAGGGTCACTGTTAGAGGCAAACCCAACTCAGGTCTCACAACCATCTTGTAATTCTTCCATTTACCCTTGCTGTTGTCCTGTCACACTAGTCTCCACCCACTCCACCCTGTTTTCGCTCTCTTCTTCACATCCATTGCTTTAGATGAGTCAGGCCCACACTTTGAGACTCACATCTTTAGATGATTGACACGAGTCTGGGTCCTCGGTTGGCTTACTTGCAGTCCAGACTTTTGACCAATCAAACACATTTGTCTGAGACCCAGCACTGTTGATAATCCT
Organism: Benitochromis conjunctus; assembly: GCA_015052645.1. NCBI lineage: Eukaryota > Metazoa > Chordata > Actinopteri > Cichliformes > Cichlidae > Benitochromis > Benitochromis conjunctus. Next base: position 13,680 of record VOQK01028659.1, on the reverse strand, counting down.
GTATTAGACAAGAATGTTGCATAAAGTGCTTTGAGTGCTCAGTTAGAGTAGAAAAGTGCTATATAAGAACCATTTAACATTCAGTGCTGGAGCTTCACATGATCTCAGTATGTCACAGCTTTGCATCTGAGCCTTTTTTTCAGCTTTGTGTCACAGTCTAAATAAAAGCCCAATTGGGGGGGGGGTGATGCTGAAGAGAAATGGAGGGCAAGCCGTCTTTCTGGAGGAACTGTGCTGGAGCAGGAGTGGTTCAGAGGCACGAGCTCTATACAAGATCCAAATTTTCCCCAGGCCAGTGTGAGGAGCGAGATCAGACAGTACTTGTGGTACTTTTGACATTCACGGATCTCTGCAGGGACAGACGATCAATGCAGAATTATATCGTAACGTTGTGAGGCATCTGACCTCAACTGTGTCGTGGGAAAGAGCACGTTAAGATTGCGACACGCTCCCCACCTACACTATTCTCCATTTATACTCCTAAACAACTCTGTCCACTTCCCGGAAATGAAAATCAAGTTTAAGGCTCAACATTATGATTCACTGGAGGAGATCCAGCACAAATCACAGGCACAAGGGGACATCACTGAGTGGACTCAAAATAGCTGCCAAAACGGTTGAGACTCTGCTGAGAAGATGATTGTGAACAGGAGCCAAGTTTAGATCAGGCAACAGTTTTGATTTTTAAGGCCAGTTTACAGAACTTTTTCCTACACACCTCTTATCCAGTCCAACATAGGGATGAAAGATCAAGTCCTATAGAAAAGTGGAAATATTCAAATGCCACTGTAGTGTAACTGTAGTGTGATTACTCCATCCAACAGTGTTGTGAACATCCAGTCATTAAGCGCTGCTGTTTCTGAGAACAGTTGGTTGGTGTTTTAGTCCAATCGTTCTCACATTTAAACTCACACCGACCACATAGATGAACACTGATTATTGCACAGTGTTATAGACCATGTGAACATGAGAATAGATCACTGCATATCAACATGACAAACAAAACACTGGGTTTTAGGAAAAGTTAAGTTGTGAGCTGTTGTGACATATGAAAGGTGACCAAACACTGTGTGTGTGTCTGTGTGTAGTGGGAAGGGGACCATAGGAGAACCAGAGAGCACCCAGAGGACGCTGCGAGGGGCGGATTGGCCCCTGCAGGGCCTGGTCCTCAGGACGGATGGATGGAGGGATTGTGTTGACAAGGGGAAAAGACAAAGAGGAGGAGGAGGAGAGGCAGCCACACATTCAGCAGGGAGGCTGAGAACATCGGCCAGAAACTCATCAAAGCGGTGGAAACATCTCCAACAGCCCAGTAACAGCAGGACGTGTGTGTGTGTGTGTGTGTGTGTGTGCGTGCGTGTGTGTGTGTGTGTGTGTGAGAGCTTGGAAAAGTCGGCAATGTTTCAGGGTGATGGATGGGAACATTGAGGGAGGCTTCGTTCAACCATTGTTCATTAGTAAACTACACAACTGTCCTGCCTAATTGCTCAGCCATAATGTCAGACTGAGATGAGTGATTACAGGCAGTGCTGACCTATTCTTTATGTCAGTGCTCAGGAAAACTTCACCTTCTCATCCCTCAGAGGGACAAAAGAGGAGAAAACACACTGTGAGCCTATCTAAATGGCACTGTTCGTATGCACAGTCATCAAAACTCATTTTAGTGCCCAAAATCCAAATTAATTCTTAATTTTGTTGCTGTGCTAACTAATCTTAAATGAATCCTCCTGTTTTCAGTCAGGCTTAATGAAAATAGTGAAAAGGTTTATTTATATAGCACTTTTCACAGACACATGTCACAGAGTGCTTCACAAGAAAGGTAACAAAACACAGCACAGTCATAAATACATCATAAATACAACTTCTTGAAGGTCTCCACTGAGTCCAGACAGCGTAGAAACACAGTCTGGGTGCACCAGCTTGGAAAGACTGGTCCCCACGAGTTCTGAAACCAGTGTGAGGGACCACTAACAGGTTTGGATTCGATGACCTCAGATTACCAGAAGAGGTATATATATGAATCAGATCAGCAGTATAGGGAGGGGCCTGTCCCTGCAGTTCTCTGAAGGTTAAAACTAAAATCTGATTGGTAGCCAGTGTAGCGACTTTAAGACAGATCGCAGTTTATGTTCAGGCTTAAGTGTAGATTCCCTTTTGCATTTTCAGTGTGAGTGATTTTCATGCCTTGCCCTCACTCCTTCCTAACTATGATAGAGTAGGCCTGGTCTTGCCATGGACGCTGCCCTACTCCCACTGCCCAGGCATCTGCCTCCTCTGCCTGTGCCATGAGGACTGGATCAGGTTCAGATCTCCCAGGCTTCAGTGAGGGGGGGTGATTCAGTTGGGGCTCAAAACCACTCCTGAGGCCACTTTGGCTTGACTTGAATCCATCTGGGAGAGCGCCATGCCCATGTGGGTTATGATGGAGGTCATGGAGGAGGAGATGACGGTTGAAGACAGGGAAGTGAAACATCAGGGAAAATTAGTGGTGGGGAGGGGTAATTCATGCTCATGGCTCCATGCTGTTTGTCAGTCTCCCTCAGCACACAGAAAAATTTCACACACTATCCACTCGACCTGGGGGCTGTGGAGTGTCAGCTGGGCGGACGTGTGGATATATGTACAGGTACACAGAGTGTGAATCTCAGGTCCCGTGGAGACAGGCAGAGATCTCCCCTGCGAAATCCACTCGTCTCATCTCATCTGTCAGTCACTGAGTCTTGTGTTGGTGGAGAGGAGGTGGTACCAGCTGAAGCCTTGGGGTATTTTTTGAACTTTCCACTTGAAAACATTGTCAAATGCAGTCTGTAAGAGCTCCAGCAAACTAAACAAGCTCCCGGTCAAGAAATATACATTTACAGAAAGTCTGCTGTTCACCAGCCTGGACTTTCACATGTTTGTTTCCAGCTAATTAAAGCTGTAAATTGTAGAGGGAAAAACAGTCTTACAGGATAATTTATTGCCTCAGAGTAAACAAATCTGATTTATTTGGGGGATTTGATCCAGCTGTTGTTTCAACATCTCATGAAGACCTTGAATTATGGTATGAAATATTAATAAAAGGAAAAGTTGTGCGTGGGACATTAACTGGCAGTTTTACTAAGCGATGAATAAAAACAAGTGTTAGTCAGAGCATCGTGAGCGAACCTCAGATTTTTAGCACTGCATCATACTTTCCAAACCAACTTGTGAAGCACCACACAATCCCAAGCTACTTAAAGAACCAGCTCACACTTTTCATAAAGTTCATCAGACCAGTGAACACATGCTCCATGAATCAATCTGAGATCAACTTCTCAGCGAAACTATTTTTTGTGCCCCTTTTTTTTTTGTCTTTTTCCCATCCTCATGCTAGTTGGAGCAGACGGCTGCCCCTTTCTGAGTCTGGTTCTGCCAAACGTCCCTTTCTGTTAACAGGGAGTTCTTCCTTCCCACTTTCACCACATGGTTATTCATAGCGGGTCATCTGATTGTTGGGGTTTTCTCTCCATCCATCTATCGATCCATTCTTGTCACCAGTCTATTAATGTTTAATAATTGAAATGAATCTAAAATGAATGATGACTGATGAGAATTGATCAAAATTAACAGGAGAAAATGGTTATAGCTCAATAGGACCCATTGTGGACTATCTTTGGAGATTAAATGTTGTCAGTGTGGTTTGTTCCTGCTGTGTTCCTGAATATGTAGAAGTTCACTAACTGTTCATTCATGTAGCTTTACCATTACTGAGCTGTGACGTTTCTACATCTACGATAGCAGGGCTGTGTACAAAGAATGGGATAATCATATCATATGACAAAATAAGAAAAACATGGGACTAGTACAATAATGTTTTCTTGTAGCTGATTGGTTATACTATATACTACAAGTATATATGTCTGTGAAGGTTCTCAGTCATCCAGGTCATCGTAGTCTAAGGAGCTTGCAGAGAAAAGCGTCTGGACTTCTTTAAGTTTCATCCGAGAAGCTTCTTCAGCTCTAAGGTCAAATGGTGGAGAGTCCCAGATTTAAGCCCTAAGGGAGTGACCCCCCCGAGAGGGTCATGGACCCCCTAATGATCCTCTGCCTATTCACACGAGCCAAGGTGTGAAAACGGGTGTAGGTCACAATCAGCCAACCCGCTGTGAAACCTAGCCCCACCCTATGATGTGATTTCCTGAGGTCAGAAGGTCCAGGATGTGAGTGGGCATTAAGGCGTCTGGGAAGGATCTCAAACTGGATTATAGATGGCAGACAGTTGGTGTGGTAAGCCCCGCCCTCTGTTCAAAGATGGTCGTTCACAGTGGACATAGATGGCTTCTTTCACTCCTCTTTCAAACCATCTGTCTTCTCTGTCCAACATGTGAACATTGGTGTCCTCAAAGAGTGACCTTTACTATATAGTAAAAATGCCAAAGTGAAGTGAAGATGTTGTCCACATACCTCGAGTCAGTGCGACGCATCCTTTGGTTCTACAGAGTTAAACTTGCTAAATTTGTAATTTTCGACTTCCTGTTCACGTTTGTAAATTGTCCACCATCCTGTGTGCTCCTGCTCCTTACCTGCAGATGTTCCCTTTGCAGACCTGACCTCTGTTTTTACTTCAGCTGTATGCTCAGCCTTCACATTATACTGCTGCGCCTCCCAGCTGATTAATGCAGATGCTACCTCTGTCAGAGTAATAACACTACATCCTTACACAAACATGGACACACAAACCTTCTCTAAGGACTGTCCCACAATGCATCACTGTGAACATTAAGTGATGATGGAACACAAGCACACAGATGCAGCTAGTGTGGGTATTGAGGGAAGCGGAGGGAGGGGGTGATGGTGGAGGAGTTCAGAAGTTTGGGGTAGAGGTGTGAGGGATGGGGAGATGGGGGCGGGGGGACATTGCTCTTCATTTCTAGGTGATTCACATTTGAAGTGGGCTTGCAAAATTGCTTTATGGAAAGTGGCGAGCAGCTCAGCGGGAACATTAGGCTGGAAGCAGCGGGGAGGCCAGCGTTTCATTAGGGAGCTGTATTCTGCCTTTATTACCCGAATTTGGAGTTTTATGGTTATCATTATTTCCAATGGAATTATTATTCGCATACTAGATCCGCTAGTCAGCTGTTTAGATTGGGGACAGTGGGACACATTGTCTCTGTGCATTGTGCCTGAGGTTAGCCATTTTTGCTCCTCTGAGTGCGTGGATAGCTGGGGCAGTAGTCCTGCCCTTACTTCATCTGTTGCTCTTGCCAGTTGAAGTTTCAGGCATTTCCGCTGTGAGACTGAAGTGATCAGCATTAGCAAGGCAACGCTGGGTAATTTCTGATCGAAGCCTTGTCTCAGTCTCCTTCAGAAACTCGTCCTGGACACACACACAAGGACAAAATCATGACTTTATTCAGTACCAACATTAGAAAAGGATTTTTTTAATGTTGAGACAATGTGAGTTCTCTCAGTGACAGACTCACAAACTAATGTGACACTTCTGTCTGCACTTTGATTTAGTTAAATACGAACACAACGACAGCAGCAGTGCTGCCACGTGTGTGGACAGAAACAGAGGACCAGTGTGGTCGTTCAGTGAAAGGCTTCAGTTAGTTCAGAGGGACGAACAAAGATGTCTCGCTATACAATATTTGAAATTTTAACCCCGCCCCCTAAAACACTGGCCTAAAACATAGTCATGAATATGGCCACAAGTTTGTTCACAATGTCAATATGAATATGTTCTTGTTTCACTGATCTAAACACATTAATTTAAATGTATATATAACAATAGACCCTTTGTGTTAAAAGTCAATAGAAGGTTCTTGATGAGTCAGTTATCTTTCCTCAGGAGATGTTAGAGTACACGCCCATTATTTCATTTCACTGGTGGACCAGTTAGAAGAGATGGGGCTGGTGAACCCTGACACAGTACATGTGTAGTGTCCAATGCTTCCTCAGTGACAGCCAACCTCATCAAAATCTGCCTTAAGTAAGTAACAAATCCACATGGCATGTAAGAGGACAGATTATCACTGCTTGCATAGTACTGTGCCGAAGTCTTGAACCACTGCTCATTTATTTTTATGTTGCTTCTAAGGAACCAGACTTTTTGCAATGCATCTTATTTCACAAAGCTTTAATCTAAAGAGGGGCACCAGAAAGCTGCCTGCTTACCCCCGCGCTTTTTGGTATTAATATCGAGCCACTAACAGCAGTAATCTGACAACATATAGAATTTAAAGGAATTAAAACTGAAAATAGAGACCATAAAATAATCCCATATGCTGATGATGTATAACTTTCCTTTGGGAACACACAAACATCTTTTCTCGCATTGATAGATGATAAGTTCTCATCCATATCAGACTACTCTGTTAACTGGAGCCTTCAGCAGCTCTGCCCCTGAATTTCAGAAGACCTCCACCACTGCACTGCAGCGGGGTAAAATTCAATATTGATGTATAATTTTCCCACCAAGTTCTCAGACTTGGAGCATATTCCTCTTATAAAGACAGTAGAAGATGATCTCACACATTGGGCCTGGCACCCTGGTGTGCTGATGAGTGCTGCTGACCAATAGTCTCGTGCTTGTGTCGTATTTTTCTCACATCACAATCGAGTTTTCACGCAGTCATACTCAATTTGTACATCTCATCCACTTATGTACACACACACACACCCAACAGGTCATTTTTAACACAGACAAGTGGGGAGGGGAGGAGGCGGGGCTTCTACATCCCCATTAGCTACAACCAGCCTGGTGCCAGGGCTGGACAGGTCTGAGGACGGCTTGACTGCATTGTGGGAAAACTGCTGCTTGTTGTCCACACCTCAGAGGGTAGAGTGGAGGTGGATGGATGTGTGTGTCTGTGCAGTGTGTGTGTGTGAATATGGCTAGGCCTGGGTCTGGGGCTTGATCCTCACATTTTCTCTCTCTCTCTCACACACACACACACACACACGCACACACACACACACACACACACACACACACACACACACACACACACACACACACACACACACACACACACACACTTTTTCATATCTTAGTCTATTTGACATAACACATGAAAGGGTTGCCTTTCATGCGTTAACAGTTTAGACTTTGTAAATGTCTTAAACAAAAAGTAACAAGCCTGTTTTGAAAATATAAGGAGTGGAAAGTGTTCAAGTGTAAAATGTTTCAGAGAAATAAATACTCAAGTACAGTACAGATTCCTGAAAATTCTACTTAAGTACAGTAACAAAATTGTATACTTCATTACTTTTCATGTCTGGATAAAGGTAGATAGACAAAGCATCAGGTTCACATAAGTGTAAGTCTCCCTTTTCATTAATATCCTAGTAGCTGTTTAATATTTTCATGAAGAATAAGCATTAATACATTTTAAATGACTTTTAAAATGCAAGTATTATACTACTGCTCATCCAAATAAGTGATTAGTGGTGAATATGTGGTGAATATGTGTATGTCGTGTATTTTATTGAATGCAGCATAGACTGCGTTCAATAAAATACACGACATACGAAATATGAATTTGGTAATAGTAACACTTTTTAGAAGCTAATGATCTTAAGGACAGATTTTGGTTTTAAAATCTTGCAAACTGCATCTCTTAAGAGCCCACGATGTGTTTTATAGAAATGATCGTCTGCAATTTTGTGCTTGTGGATGTTGTGTTTGTGATTATTTGTGAGTTGCATAATTGTTGCTTTTAGTTGACATCTAATTTGGTATGTGCATCAACAACTGTACACAGGTGCTCTACTGCATGGATACTTGTTATGTCAGTGTAACAGTGGCATTTTGAATGGTTACTCCGACTTCAGATTACAGACCTATGATAAGTACGTCAAACTCTTTCATACAAAATGTGAAATATTATCAGTCCTTGTCACCAGAAAGTCTACTATTTTTGTACAAATTCAATTCTGCAAACGTTGGGATACTGTATAAAATGTAACTACAAGCAGAAAACAATGATTTGCAAAACACAGGAATCTGTATTTTATCCACGGAGAACATAGAAAACAACAACAATGTAAAACAAACACATTTAGTTTACACAGGCATTTTTCTTCTTCTATCAGCTGCTCCGTTTAGGGGTTCCCACAGGGGATCATATCACACAGCCTCCATTTCACTCTTTAATTTTGCCCCCCCCATCATTTCCAAATCACTCATCATGGGAGGCATCACTCTATCTTCTACATCTTCCATTTCACTTTGCTCTTATTCTTCTGTCACTAAATCACCTATGACACTTTTCTCCACTCTGCTTGCTCTCTCGTCTTCACCTCTCTCGTACACTCTCCTTTTTGTTTAAACAGGCATTTTACTTCTTCTTTCTCTGTATACCTCAGATTAGTTTAAATACCTCAGGTCTGCGGACTGATCCTCACCCCACTTTGTAACCGAGCTTCATCAACTCTTTGTCGTCATCAGCCTTAACCCTCTATAGTTACTATAGCTCTGCACATCATCCTGTTTCTTGAAAATTGGTATCAATAGACTTCTCCATTTTTCAGGTATCTTCACATCTCCACGATTGTGTTAAAAAATCTGGTTAAAATTTCTGCTGCTTTTTCATTATTTTATCAAAAATATGAGCTCACTTTTGTTTCAATGGCAGTAACATGGCTCAAAAAGTTGAGATGGGGGATAAAAGGCTGAAAGTAAGTAGTACTAGAAACAGCTATAGGAATATTTTGTAACTAATTATGTTAAATGACAACAGGCCAGTAACGTGACTGGGCATAAAAGGAGCATCTTTGGCCGGGTTTCTCAGAAGAGAAGATGGGCAGAGCTTCACTAATCTGTAAAAAAAAGTGAGCAAGGATAAGGTTAAGTACTTAATGCCTGTGACCTTTGGACCCTCAGGCTGCACTATTATGATGGAAATCACTGCATGGACTCATAGAAGTCATTGTTCATGAATACAGTTTGTTGTGCGTTCTGCAAATACAGGTTAAAGTTCAATCGTGTGGAGAAGAAGCAAAATGTGAATGTGATCTATAAACACAGTGTCTCTATGGGCCAAAGCCAATTTAAAATAGACTGAGGCAAAGTGGCAAACTGCTTTATAGTCAGATGACTTGAAATTTGGAACAATCAGTTCTTCTATTCTTGCTTGATTCATGATTTCAGCTGCTTATGGAATCGTTACAATTATAATTCACCATGTTTTTTGTTTTGTTTTGTTTGAGCTGCATAAAAGTCAGTTCAGCACCAAACTGCTTCAATGCTGCACCACGTGTTTGGGAAACATGCACGGCATGGTTCGTCACTGACTTGTTGAAATTAGCCAGACCTTTCCTGTAATAGATATTGCCTGGCTGATGCCATACAATGCTCTAGAAGCTGTTTACAGTTCGAATCAGTGCGAGTGACCCATACTCATGCACCTCTGCACAATCACAAATGCTGGCTTTTAGCTGTGCTTGATAACAAGCTAGATGGCCTCTCTCTCCGTCAATGCTTCAGGCCAGAGCACAGTTTTCCACTTTGCCTGCATTTATTTGAGTGTGGGCCCAAGACACTTATTTACACAGTCAAGCTTTAACTTGCAGTTACATCTCAGACTCCCTCGGGTGCTATTTTTATACACAGTAATATGTTACTTAATAACCAAATTAGGCGTTTTTGTTTCGTTATTTGTTGTTTTTCAACAACTTTTCCAATCTTGAAACGTACATCAAATTCAAAGTGGATATTTTAATATACTAGAAACAATTTGCAAATCATTGTATTGTGCTTTTATTTAGATTTTTCTGGCCATTGTTTTTCGGGAGGAGATATGGATGCATCATATATTTTATCAAAATGATTTTTACTGCATGTGCGACAAAATGATTTTGGCTTGATATATCAGTTTACCTTACTTTCTTAAAGAAAAACAATGTCTTATAAAACTCCTTTGCTAAATGCAACTTAAGTAATTTGCATTTAGCACAGTTTAGCGTGACAAAACGTTTTGGATCACATCTGAGGACCGGACAGTTTATTGAATGTGGTTCCATAATGTAGTGCTTTACACATTTGCCTAGTAAGTGAAAGGTTGCTGGATCAGTTCTCTCCAGAGACCTTTGGGGATGCATCACTAATGATGTGTATTCACGTCAAACATGCACACACCGCACAGCACCTACCTGCTGTGGTGACAAAAAGAACTTCTTCTTCTTCTTCAGTTTGTTAAACAAAGACAATGAAAGATAAGACACCTTTGTTTAAGCTTTAAAAGTCATACATTTGTACTTCCTTTGGAATTTAAAGCAGGATTCAAAGATAAATGTGCATGATCTTTCCAACCGATTTATTAGAAACCGATATGCCAAGTCTTGATCATTGTTTGAAATTAGGTGTTGTGAGTTTTTTAAGTCCAGGTGTGTCAAATGTTGCATATTTAAAAAAGCTTGCCCTCTAATGTGTCTACATGTGTGTCTCCAACCCCAGGAGATGAGTTAGTCGTCAAAATACTTGAGGATCCATTAGTGCACCCCTCTGTAGCTCCTTGTACACCCTTCATTCCCACTCCCTCAACCCACCACCCACTCCTCACCATTTTTGAGACCACCAAAGAGTCCCTGTCCAAGGCCACTGAGGCGGGGCTACCTTGCTTGTCGGACCGAGGCAGCGATGATTGTGATGATGATGGCTTGGTGATATCGGGGTATGGCTCTGGGAAAGCGTTCAAGTCTAACCTGCCACCCTACTGATGATGAAGATTTTTACTCAACCTTCTTCTTGGTAACAGATAAGACCTTGTCCACGTCAGGCTTTCAAGGTGACTACAAAGCAAATGCACCCAAGACTTTTATACGTAACAAACCTTCCATCTCCAGACGCATAGGACTACCACTATCGCCATAGCACTAACCGCCGACCAGAGCCGCACCACCACCACCTCTGCCTCCACCGCAACCCTCCACAATGCCGGCCAAACAGCCAGCTGGCAAAATGAATATCCGCGAGCTAAAACCCCAGCCCGACCTAGTGTTGCTTCCATTGCCCACATCCTTTGAGGTAGACAGCACCAAGCTGAGGGGCCCATTAATAACCTCCCCAATGTTCCGTAATATACCCACAGCACTTCCCACAGAGCCAGGCGTCAGGCGAGTTCCAGGGCCCTCGGAAGTGGTCCGTGAATCTAGCAGCACCACCGGGATGGTCATCGGAATAGTGGCGGCCGCTGCCCTGTGCATCCTCATCCTTCTATATGCCATGTATAAGTACAGGAACAGGGATGAAGGCTCCTACCAGGTGGACGAGAGCAGGAACTACATAACCAACTCGGCTGTGCAGAGCAATGGCGCTGTCATGAAGGACAAACAGCAGAGCTTGAAAGGCAGCAACAAGAGACAGAAAAATAAGGATAAGGAGTATTATGTGTGACTGTGAGACTTTCGTATACACGAGAGAGTGAAGACAGAGAGCACTAAGAGAACATTTACTTATCAGTTTCCTCGTGAGGAGCTATGACAAATGATGGTATAATATGGAACTTGAAAATTCTTATACTGTGCTGAGTAGTTGAACTGATGATATGTACTGTAACATAAAGCACACTTACTATTAAGCAAAAGCTTAATGACAAGGTTAAATAGCAACTTTAGAGACCTTACTCTTCTATTTGGTCAGAGACATTATCAGTAGAAATATTTCACAGCATCATTCTCCTAAGTGACTTTTAGAGCTATGTGATCCTTGGCATTAAACAATTTTTTGTGAAATTGTTAATTACAAAAGGCTCATAAAATTATACATTTTCAGCATGTAAACAACATAGTGCTTAACAAGAGGGGGTCAGGCACACAATCGTTGTAAAAATAAAGGACTCTTGTATCAAAATATTACAAATTTTTATGGTTTATAAATAAGTGCTGTGTCTTAACTATTTTTGCTCAAAGCAAAAGAGAAACAAAGTAAAGAACAGCAAGAAAAGAAAAGTATTTCTGTGTAAAAAGTGAGCAAATGGAAAGGGCAAACCTCATAGCATCTGTTTGCCCTGGCATTGAACTGACCACAATTATTCTCATTGTCTGGCTGACACAGTGACCTGCTTTGTGGAAAGAACTTGCCGGTTCTCTTGGTAAGAAACATGTGATTGTAAAATGCATGCCATCCTGATTCTACAGTAAAATATGGTATAGCAGAAGTCCAGTATGCAGTGTTCGACTTGGACCATGTTCTCTTTAATGCAAAAGCCAAAACTTCATCATTAGATCGGGATTTTCCCCCCTGAAAAATGTCAACTGCTGAAAAATCTGCAAAAGAAAAGGTCTAATATTGATGCATAGCTAGTGGTGGTTTCTCTCTTTGCAAAATTGTGTGTTGGTTCATTGCGTATCATTCTCTTTTTTATGGAGGTGTCAGGAAGAAGACAAATGCAGTACTACAACACTGTTAACAAATGTGTATACAGAAATAAATCTAATGTTGAAAGTGTGAATTCTATCTGCTATCACAGTCAACTGTGTCAAAAAATAAGAAATTTGTTTACATATTTTATTACATGCTATCTGTTGTACTTTGTAGGTAGTAAATTGTACATATACCATGACAGTTGTAATTTTTAGTACCACTATTGTACAGACTAAACACATGGTTTATCAACAGATTTCATGAGAAATTTATTAACTGTTAATTTACATGGAGAAAGACTCTAACCAGAATGTGAAGAATCATATTGATATTCATAAAGAATAAAAATGTATTGTTAGCCTAGAAATCTAAAAAGAGATGTTTCTAAAGTTGCATGAATATTTAATTACTTGGAGTTGTCCAGCAAATACAACGTGCCCTTTCTTCTGTACCATGACTTTCTTATTTTGGGTGACAGTACTGATTAGTTTAGTTTAATTTTTGTTGTGTTTTGTTTTAATTTGGGCTTTTTTGTTTGTTTGTTTGTTTGTTGGAGAGGACAAAATCTGATTTATGACAAAGAGACAACAAACGGATGGGCCTTCAAATCCTGTGGGACCATAAATCATTGCTTAAATCATAATATATCCTTTTATGTTTCCATTATCTGTCATTGTCATTAAGTCACAAGGTGCAGTCTTTTTCTTAGAAATCACATTTTTGTTATAATTGTTACTTTTCATAACCTTTTTTCATCAGTTTGATAACAAATAAAACTTTTTTTTCCTCAGAAGTTATACTGTACTCGTTGGGTAAATATGGTTAATCTTCACTATCTTTAGTCTTTACTAAAATACCATACCGTTTTGACATTTACCTTAAATCTCATCACAGAATCATGCACACTGTGTCATAGAGGGAAACAGTTTAAAAACTATAAAACTTTGAATTTTTAGCTTTTCTCCTCGACTGAAAACTGAAGGCTCTGCCTCCCATTTTTAAATATCCTGGGAACCACATGTAAACTATTCTACTGGGGTAATACACTTCTATTACTTTTAGATAAGATGGGGCCAGATTACAAAAGACTTATTATATACACTTTCACTTTCTAGTCCCTGTCAGGACTCTTGCTGCAGCATTTTGGATTAACTGAAGGCTTTTCAGGGAGTTTTTAGGACATCCTGATAATAATGAATTACAGTAGTCCAGCCTAGAAGTAATAAATGCATGAATTAGTTTTTCAGCGTCACTCTGAGACAGGATATTTTTAATTTTAGAGATATTGCGCAAATGGAAGAAGGCAGTCCTACATATTTGTTTAATATGTGCATTGAAGGAGATATCCTGGT
>VOQK01028658.1:0-15950 GCA_015052645.1 Benitochromis conjunctus | reverse complement strand
GATTAGAGTAAACACTTTTTTTTTTTTTTTATATATATAAAAAATGGAAAAATGTCTGATTTCAAGGCTTTGTTTAGAAATCTACAGGAAACGTGTGACGAGCAGTTAAACGCAAGCTGCTTAAACCTGATTGGTCCATCAAATGACAGTGTAGAAACCTGACCAATGGGCTGCGTGACTCTGCAGACACTGTTGAAGAGCTTTAATCGGTCTGCTTCTGCTGATCGTTCCACAGATCTGATCGGTCACCGCGGGCGGGGTGGGAGTAGGGACGCCACACCTGACGACGCTGAGGGAAACGACTACGAGGTGAGGTGAGGGGAGGGGAGGGGGGGGAGGAGTCTCGATCATTCTGCAGGTTTTATCCGCTCAGCGACAAAAATCACAATTTGTCTTTTGTTTTCGACTTTCTTTGGACCTTTTCTCCAAAACGTTGTTTTTTATTTTTTTATTTATTTATATATTTTCGTGTCAGTTTGACGCTTCCCGCCTTTTCTTCTTGATCTCGTTTTTACGTTCCTCCTTCGTCTTAAACTCTGCAGGTAAACGCCGAGTTAACAGACAGGAAGTGTTTGTGTGCGACCCCTCTGCTTATCTTTCAGTCTCTGCTGGAGCTCGAGGAGCATCAGGGCGCCGTGCTGGCCAATCAGCTGAGTGCGACGGATATCCAGAGGTTTCCCACCAAGGTGTTCCAGGGATACGGCGGCGGGAACACGCAGTGAGTCTCCGAGCTCGTCGTTTGTAACGCTGAAAACAAACAAACCCCGAACCCGCACGCTAACACATCTCTGTGATTGGCCGGCAGGTGTCAGATCTGTTTCTGCGACTACGACGACGGCGAGAAGTTGAGGATGCTGCCCTGTTTCCATGACTACCACGTCCACTGTATCGACCAATGGCTGAAGGTAACGCCGTGCTCGGTTAAACGAAGATGACATAAACTCAGAACGCCGCCTGACTCTGTCTCCTCCCCCTCAGGATAAGCCCACCTGTCCCATCTGCAGAGTCAACCTGGCTGACAAAGACGCCATCGCCCCCCCGACCTCTGACCTCTGACCTCGTTTCTGCTGTTTCCTACGGCAGCGGACAGGAAGGATAGAGGACTCGCACTTGTTTTGAATACTTTAATTTAAAGGTTTCGCTTGGTGGTCATGTGACCTCAGGATTAGAACCGTAAACCTCGGAGCCATTTGTGTCGTCACCGCTCAGTCGCCATTGCCGTTCACTCCTCGTAGTAGCGTTTCTTCATCGCTCTGTACTTCCTCAGGTAGTAAAGCGCCTCCAGCTCCCGGGCCACGTACTCGCCACGTGCGATCAGGGCCTTTATCTGCTCGGGGTCCGCCACCGCCTTGTTCCTGGCGAACGCCGCTCTCAGACGGTCCCGGAAGTAGTCGCCACCTTTGGGGTACTCCCGGCCGAGGTAGAGGAGCTGCAAGGAGGAAGAGGACGTGTTAGCGTCAGAGCCCGTGACCTCAGCAAAAAGGCGGCCGTGGTTCAGCCGACGCATGACGATCACATGATCTTTGACTGACAGGGCAACATGTTTTATCAGGACAATCACATTAGACTTCATGGTTTCACTTCATGTCGGCGATAAACCCTCCGAGGATCCACGGGGAGCTCGCACGCTTGACTCTGAAATCTTGTCATGTGATCTTGCTCCTTCAGCGGGCGCGCTCTGTAGAGACCTTATCTTAGTCTAAAGCTGATAACAAACTGTTTTCCTAAAGAGAGTCAAAGGTTTATCTGCAGATAGTTCTGCGGTCATAAAGGTGGCGCTGATTTCCATCCTGCACGCTTCCTCATGCAGTAATAAACATGAGTTTATTATTAAGCTTGGATTAAATCAGACCGGCAGAGGCACGCCTCAGTTCAGCTTCACATCTGACACAGCTCTGCAGAGAGGACTGAGCTGTGACGTGGACACAGGAAGCCTTCATCATGAGGATCACCAGTGCCGCCATCTTATTTTTTGGATTTATGAGAGAAGAAAGCGCCCCCTGCTGCCTGTTTGTTTAAACTCACTGAATTAGTTTTGATCAAAGGAGTCGCCCCACCACAGGCCACCACGTTTTTACAGTTTACAGCAAAACTCTACAGTTTACAGCAAAACTCTACAGTTTACAGTAAAACTACAGTTTACAGTCCCCGAGCCACCTAAAAGTTTTAGCGTCATGCATCAAATACCTTTCCACACTTTGATTTCATAAAGAAATGAGCCACCAACCTGCCTTCAGGCCTTTGTTTGATTCCACGTTTGAACATGAGCGCGCTTGTACAGCGTGCTCTGATCTGTCAGTGTGAAGCACGTTTTTAGACTCAGATATGTGGATATAAGAAAAAGCTGCACAGTTTTTCTCCATGATGAAGAAATGCTGCTGCAGTGAATCAGTGGCTGTTAGAAATGTGTCAATGTTAACGCGGTAATACGGCGGTAATACGGCGCTAACGCGGCTAAATGCATTAATACGGTCATCACAATTAACGTGAATAAACTTTTTAACGCACTCGACCCGTCTGGAGCCAGACTTTGGACAAACTGCCTGAAATGTGTTGACAGAGACATGTCAGGGATGTGGAGTCAGTCTGCGCTGCAGACGGGTTACTTGTTAATCTCGTTAGTCGTGATTTGCCAATTTTGACGTGTTAACGCATCAACGCTGAACGCAACAGAGATGACAGAAAACCTTCTGCTCCAGAAAATGTCCCGTTTTTTAAAAAATGTCACAGTGAAACCATTGTTTAAAAAAATAATAATAATTCTGCATTACTGTGGTGTAGTCTGCGTGTCCATGGCCTCCATCAGCAGGAAAAGATGTCAAAGTTGTCAAAATACGAGAAAGAAATGTCCCAAATCGATGCCCTCGCTCACGTCTTCTAGGCTGTCTTTAAAAGCTCATTGCTGGGCCGATTGTGGCCCCCGGGCCTTATGTTTGACACCCCTGGTCTAAACATAAACACTGCCTGGTTTATCTTTGCTGTGCCACCAGCTGGTAATTCTCCGTGTTTAAACGTTATCGTCACAGCACGTCTTACGGCGTGTGTGCAGAGAGCTGGTTTCACTCGGAACCCGTTAAAGGGGCGGAGCTACAGAGGGATGCGTGTTGGATTTCTGTGTTTCGGGCTTTAATGTTATTAAAATATTGTGACGTGAGCTGCAGCTTTGATTGTCGGCACGTTTGTTGGTTTTCTCTGCAGATGTTGTTCACGGCGTAACGATGGCGCTGCTTTACTGTTGAACTATGTGTCCACTTTTTCGCCCTTTAATAAATATGACGACGTGTTGTCTTCAGAGTGTTTGTGACCATCTTTAAGGCTGAGCTGAGCGGATAATCTGAGCTCGACTCGATAAATAAGCTTTGAATATAACCGAACACCATTTCAGCGTCATGCTGACACATGAATAAAGACCTCGGTGCAGACTCTACAGGTGCTGCATTCTTTTAATGCCCACCAGGGGGCGACACCTGCTGCAGCGCCCTCTGTAAACGCCGCTGAGGTCTTCACGAATAAACTTGAAGCTCCTTTTAAACATTTTGGAGACGCTCATCATCTTTGGTGCGGCTCAGGACCGCTTTGCATGATGGGAGATTTGAGACGCAGCTTTGGGCCTTCAGATCTGTCCGTTTGGGGTGTCTCATCATTACGCACCTCTGATGGGTCACAGTGGTCCTGACGGATCATCATGCATCTCAACAGGAAATTAACTGTCAATAAATGTTAACGACATCACTTAAGTTTCCCAACACTCACGTTCCTGTAGAGTCGAAACACTTCAGACCTGAGTGGGTTGGCCATCGTCCTGGAGGAGAGTCGGAGCTGTGAACAATAAAAGAAACTGTACTCAGATTACAGAGGTTTAACCTGCTGCTCGTGCTCAGAAGCTGCCGAGGGTTCAGTTCCATGTGCGATACAAAGAAAACTGCAGGTCAGCTGACTAATCAACCAAAGAGTTATCAAACAGATCAGTCACATGAATCACACACAGTCAGATCAATAAATATAAGAGCAGCTGATGGCCAACCGTGTGCCTGATTTTCCTTTGATCTGTCACAGCCGAAGCGCCACAGACGCCAGTGTAACAATAAAACCCAGAAAAGTGGAAAACAGCAATAAAGATGTTTAATAATTAAGTGTTAATAACAACAATAATAAAGAGAATTTTGAAGGGAACTCGCTAACCTGTTGTTTCTGTGATGTTTGGGAACAGACGGTGACGTTTATGGGAAGAAACGGATCGTTGCCAACACACCTGACTCCACTGACAAAAACACACCTTTGCGTGACTTTACTGTTTCATCGTTTCTTCTGATCCAAACTAGCCCACTAAAACAGAGTCACGCCGTAATCCAAACTAACTGACCAATCGAGGCCGCTGCTGACGCGCAGCTCCGCCCTTCTGTAAGGTTAACGTGTAATCACAGCGGCTCATCCAGGTGTGTAAAACTCGCACATCAGCAAGTAGCCTGTGGTGGGCGTGGCCGCTGGCACCTGCTGCAGGTAACTGTGGGGTTTCTAACGTTAGACACTACACGCAGTACCCCACTATATTTACTGTGTGAGGCACACCTGTCTGCCAGGTGTGCGTTAGATTATTAGACTGTTTAAAGCTCAGCTCGTGACGTCATAAACACGATAAACAATTACAGGAACATTTGAGGCTCGTTGGTCTCAGGTTTGCTGCTGCAGGATTCCAGTTCCTGCGTGAAGGGGACACGATGAAACGTCATCTTCAGGTGATTCACTTCAGGAGAGCCAACTTTGCTCTAACTGGCTGTGAGCAGCTGAAAGACCGAGAGAGAAACCCGACAATAAACTAACCGAACCGACTTCTTACCGTGGCCGTGGCCTCTCAGCCGAGGCGGATCAAAGGTCACCTGCTAGCCTCGCGCAGGGTTAAAGTTCCCGCCGTGAATCGGTCCGTTTTCCCCGCTGCAGTTCGTCTGAGCTCCGGGATCATCACCGCGGAACACGAAAACGTCAAAGTCTGTGAACTTTGTGAACGCGCTGCGCGCTCAAAGGCTAGCAGGTAAACAACCAAAGAGTGTGAGCGCGCAGAAAGAGTACCCCCCCCTAAAAGCCAAAGAACACAAACAGACATTTCAGTGGAAACTCCGACCGCACATCCCAGTAAACACTACACAACACAGTAAATACTGCCTCACAACGTGTTAACTGACTGTCATTAAAACACCAAAGGTTTCTGTGAACATGAAACACACACAGTTTTTATTGGCTGTCAACTTTTTTTAATTCAGACAAAAGTTTCTTATTAAAACATGATGCAGGCACATGTGAACCGACCGCCTTCAAACTCTTCCAGGCTTTGACATCAAAATTCATTAAATTACAACAAGAGAGACTCACTCACTCACACACACACACACACACACACACACACACACACACACACACACACACACACACACACACACACACACACACACACACACACACACGAGTTTCATGTTCAACCAGCTGACTTCAGGATGGGAGGCCTGAACGAGGCTCCAGACGGTCAGTAGTTGGCCCTCAGCCGGCGGTTCTCCTCCCTCAGCTTCTCGATCTCCTCCACCAGAGACTCGTTGACAGAGTATTTCTCGATCAGACTGTGGATCTCAGTCTGAAACACAAACAGACGATCGTAAAAACCAGGAAGTCCAATCAGACCATCAGAGGAAAGCGTGAAGGAATCTGTCGCACCAGCTGGATGTAAAACTGTCGGATCATCTCCACCTGGAGGTTGATGATGTCTTTGTGACAGGCGTTCCTGAGGAGGAGAAGCATGTTTATGTCCTGCTGCTATAAAAACTAAAAAAAACCCCACATCTGGATCAATCCGCCACTGAAAATAGTCCCCACAGAAAGCAAAAAGGCTAGCCGATTTTTATTTTTCTCTGAAGAGCGGTCAGAGGTCAGACTGACCTGAACTCCTCCAGAGTTTCGTGGATCATGTTCTGGATGAAGTGGATCTGCAGGGAGGTGAGGGGAGCAGCTCCGGCCTGTCCAACCACGTCGGCGATGTTCTGAGAGAGAGACGAGGAAACGGCAGCGGACAGAGCCGGACCTGAAGGAAGAAGAAACATCGGAATCTCCCACACACGCAGCTGACCCTGAACTCAGCATCCAGTTCACAAACCTATTCCTACAGAGTCCCACAGACAGTGAACTAACCACGGTAATATCTGACCTTAGTGGGAATTGAACCCTCCCCCTCAGTACTGCTGCTGCCCGACTCTACCTGTTGCTGCAGAGGTGGTGGGTGGAGCTACGTGGACAGGTGAGTCGTAGCTCAGCTGAGCCTGAATGCTGCTGGCTCTCTGGAGGCTGGGCTCTGGCGTGAAGAAGGGCAGGGCCAGCTGGCTGTGATTGGCTGGCTGGGCCATAGGGGGCGTGGACTGATTCTGTGTCTCCAGACTGGAACAGCTGACTTTGTCAGACTGAGAAAGATCAAAGTCAGGTGGACCCGCATTGTCACAGGTGCAGAGGTTAAAGGTTAAAGGTCATCACCTTTCTGGAGTCACACGGTTCTCCGGCTACAGCGGTGTTTGGCTCCTCCTCTTTGATAGCTGGAGGGGTCTGGAAGATGGACAGCGGGCTGTAGCACCGCCCCGCCGAGGCTGTGAGGGGTGTTCCCAGTGGCGTCTTCCTGTGAGAGCTGGGACCTGCGTGAGAGTCTGAAGCACAGAGCAGCCATTCTTTAACCTCCAGGTGACCTCACCTGGACCCTTTAGGCGTTTTAAATGGGCATTGAACTTGAACTCTGACCTTCTCTGACTGGGGAGAAGATGTCTAAGCTGGCCCGGCCTGTCAGCTGCTGTCCCTCCCCATCTCTGGACATCACGTCTGAAGCGGTAACTAAGGAAACAAAAACACAGCGTCAGGGTTAGTCCGACAGTGGCGTCGCTTCAAATGCGTCTGGTGACTTCCTCTCGTACCGTGTCCTTGTCCAAACGGGGTGTTCGCGGTGGTCCCGTGGGTAACCGGGTCTGGAAGAAGGAGAGTCATGACTGAAATGGATTCAATTAGAGGCGATAACGGAGAATGTTGCGATTTACAAAAAGAAGGCGATTTTAGTGAACGCAGCATTGGATTTCAGCCAATCACAGGCTGCCTCTGACCTTCGCGAGTGGGCGAGAAGATGTCCAGACTGTTTCGTCCCATGCTGCTGAACTTCTCCGACGCAGGAGGCTGCTCCGCCCCCTGCTGGCCTTCAGCTTCCCGACACATCACCTCCACAGCGGCGCCTCCTGCTGGACACATGCTGTAATTACGGCTTTATCATAATCAGAAAGGACGACCCTGATTGGCCACGCTGACACAGGTCCTTCAAGCTCGCAGGCGGCTTATTTATCTGTGTGGGGGAAAAACAAAACGCACACACACGCGCGTTCACAGTGACCCACCTGTGTTTGTCACCTGTCTATTGGGGGCAGGGCCTGTGCTAGCGGTGGGATCTGGTTGGCTGCTGGGGAGCTTGGTGGAAGATCGCTTAGAGCTGGAAGTCTTTGAGGAGCCTATTTTACTGGACTGAGACAAGAGAGAGAAAATAACCCTGCAGGTGACGTTTATACACACTGAAGGAAAAATTAGTATTTTTCCCATCTTTCATCTGAGAGTCCTGAGTTTGGTACCTTGTGTCTGCTGGTGTTGCTCTGGAAGCGCAGGCAGGTCACTGAGGTTTTATGAGCCATGGTGATCCTGGTGGGGGTGCTGGAGTTTCTCAGGTCGTACTGGTAGATCTTCCCATGAGTGGACCCGACCACCAGCCCAGTACCGTCCAGAGTGAAGTCCACGGCGGTCAGAGGACTGTCCACACGGATGGACCTCAGGACGCTGGAGATGCAGACGAACATGCTGTTAAACACAAACTGGAGGGGTTTTATCGACAGACGAGAGAAACTTTTTGATCCCATTCTGCTTTCTTATTGGTGCTTTGCTTTGGTTCTGGACTGTTGGACAGACAGTTTTATATTAACACAGAATAAAACACCATGAGGCTCATTTTAAAGTCTACAAGTCTTCTGCAGTCTCCTGAAAGGAAGGCGGGTGAAAGACTACACCTCCTCAGAGCCCAGCACATTCTGGATGAGCTCGAGGGCGCCCTCTATGGAACCGGAGCTCCACAGAGGGCGTAACGGCCCTGTGACCGAGCGGCTCACCGGGACGGGCAGAACAGAGCGATCGGACTCACATCTTGCTGGCGGTGTCGTAGCAGATGATCTTCTTGTCCAGGCCGACGCTGACCACCAGCAGGTCGCTGGTGGGTGAGAAGGCCAGGCCGGAGCCCGGGGCCTTGTGGGCGCCGTCAAACACGTGCAACTCCTTCTGGGTGTTGGAGTCCCACAGCACCACCGTACCGCTGTCAGACACGCTGCCCAGCAGGGAACGCTTCACCGTGGACAACCTCAGGTCGTGGATGGGCTGGAGATCAACAGATTATCAAGCAGCAATACCAAACGTTCCTCTGCTGTCTTTTAGTTACAGTCTTTAGATACGCAGACTCTTACTGCTGGCTTCCGAGCCCCTCCTCCTCTCTGGTTAACGCTGAGCCTGCAGAGTTGTTCCTTTATCCAAAACTTTATATAATGATCATAAAACACTAATTGCAAAGGTAAATAAACTAAAACCACGCCTCCACCTTTTGGCTGCTCCCTGCTCGTCCTCCTTCACTACAGTCATATCACCAACCCACAGCTCACCTGTCTGACTCACCTGAGCAGCTGCACAGCTTTAAAGAAAATCTTTAACCAAAAAAAAAGTGGAGGTCTGACCTGGTTGCCGCCGTGGCCGAATGGCCTGCTGGACAGGTTGGTGGTCAGACTGTGGAGGACCAGATCGCCGCTGGTGGAGCCGGAGGCAATGTAG
Organism: Benitochromis conjunctus; assembly: GCA_015052645.1. Taxonomy (NCBI): domain Eukaryota; kingdom Metazoa; phylum Chordata; class Actinopteri; order Cichliformes; family Cichlidae; genus Benitochromis; species Benitochromis conjunctus. The sequence continues at coordinate 7,082 of VOQK01028658.1, read as the reverse complement.
CTGTCGTTGGCATTAAAGGACACGCAGGTCACCTCCTCCTTATGGTCCTGAGAGAAATGGAGGCCATCTTTATCCCGCTCTGTGCCCCTAAGCTGTACCTCAAAGGTAAAGGAAGCCGGACGTGGGGTGAGGTCCTACCTTGAGGGAGCGGTGCAGTCTCTTGGTCTTCAGGTCCCAGATGTGCACGCAGTGATCGAGACCTCCGCTCACCAGAAACTGAGACGAGGTGCTCAGACACACCCGGGTCTGCTTTTTCTGAACACACAGGTATAAACCAGCACTGTTACAGTTCAGAGACCGAACAACTCTGTCAGTGAGATACTTACCAGACTGACTCGCCTTTCTGAAACTACACAGCATAACTAAAATCTTTAGTTTCCTAAACTTCTCTAAACACCTGGGAGAACAGCTGGTATCATGTTTCTAAAGCTCAGTGTTTTGGTTTTGGGAACTGAAGAACTTGGATCCAGAGACAAACAATAAGCTCCCAGGCTTTATTCTTCTCTACCCTTTAACACCCCACCGGACGCAATTTCACCCCTCTGCAGTCTTTGAGCCGCCATGAAAACGAGCAGAGCTGCGACTCACCCCGTCGGCCAGCTCCACCACCGGCACAGGAGTGGACTTGAGGCTGCAAACGACCAGCTTGTCCCCGCTGCTGCTGGCGCTGACCACGTACTGGTCTGAGAGAACTGGTCAAGGCTGAATGTGACTTATGCTGCTTACTCTGACAGAGCAGATCTGATGATTTACAGTTTAAAATAAGCTTTCTTTATCTCATACTGTTCATTATCTGTCTGAAAAAAGCTGCTTTAGCTCCTCCCCCTTTAAGACATTTTTACTGTGATGGGCTGCCCCTTGAAATGAAACCGCTGACTGAGATCATAAACTCATCAGGAAGTGCTTATTGAGCTCAGGGTGACCAAAGACGTCTATACAATCAGACAGAGGAGTCGCCCCCTGCTGGACATGACAAAGACCGCAGGTTTCCATCTTTCATATACAGTCTGTGGTGATTTAGTGACAGCAGGATACTGTTGGAGCTCCAGCAGGCCTGAGCGACCGGGTGGCTTGTGCTGTGTGGGTTAAACTGCTCCAGCGGCGCCATGGAAACAGCATCCCAGATCTTCACACAGTCTCCTGTCGACACCAGGCGTGTCACCTCCTCCATGGCAACAGCTGGAAAAAATAAACACATGTAGAGAGAGTCGTATCCTTGCGGACCGTCACTGTTAGTTTTACGGCTCATTATTTCCTTTGTTAAAGAAACAACATCATTATATCGTTTTCCATTAAAACACTGATCAGAACTACATGACTATAGAAGGGAACGGAAAAAACAACGATATAAACACAGCAGCGGATTTACATGTCCAGCACCACTCGCTGGACATCACACCCGTCCTCTGGAGTCCGGGGGGGTAAAATAAAACCCCTGGATTCATTTATACTTCATGATTTCCCCCAGGCCTCTTTTTATATATTGATCAGTATTTGCTATAAGCTCGGGTCCTTCTGCTGAAAGATCCTTAGATTATTAAAGAGATCAGCTGCCTTACGTGTGAGCTCAGCGAGATCCAAGCAGGAGTTTTAGGACTGATTTTAGGATCTTCTCGTTGGTTTTTAGCGACTCCTCGAGCTCTGCCTGAGATCTTCCAGCGACGCCTCGCTCGTGCTCAAGTTGTAAAATTATTTTTTTCACTTTTTGACTTTTATAAACTGACAAGCCAAAAAATAAAATCTATTTAGAAAATGTGTATGTCTACTTTTTCCACTGAATTAAAAACTAAATTCTACTGAATTTATTTTCGATTGTGTTTATTTTCTTTACTGTTCACGCTCTGAAACCTGGTTTTAAAAAGTCTTGTATGAATAATAAACGAGGCAGAGTAGAAAAGCTGGTGCAGTAACTCCAAGTATCGGGCAGTAAAAGTACACAGTGCTGAAGTATTTCTGTGAAACCTTCTATCGGATGTTGTAGTTTTTCTACACAGTCAACTGCAAACAGGCGGACATGTGCAGCTGAGTCTAACAGCTGTGAGGACATCAAACAGAAACTTTACCGACGTTGTTCCGTTAACCTGCAGCTACAGGTAGCTCATGCTAACCGGCTAACAGCTCAGCGGCTTTAAAGTTAACAAATAGTCGCGAGGCGAGCGGAAACCGCCCGGAAGCTCTTCACCTGACCCTCAGCGTCTGTAAGCTTAGCCACACTTACCCACAAACAGTTTTTAATCACCGAAAAGTAGAAACTGACTTTGTTTTGGAGGCGCCCGCAGCCAATGAACCGCCACTACGGAGCACGAGAAGGGACAAAACGGCGGAAACGGGCTCGCACTTCCTCCGTTTGTATTAAAGTCGAATCGAAATGTACTAAATATACAACATTAAGCAACACTGAAAGAAAGACACTGAATAAAACATTTAATTATTGTTATATTTTATATGAAGAAAAGATGTGCGTATAAAAAGTGGCTTCTAGAAGAAAAATAAAATAGAATTATTTTAATTACTGATATCCCTATGATGTATTTACTGTATAATCTATCGTACAAACATGGCCGATTAAAAAGTCGTCCAAATTAAATTCAATATGATCAAACTATACATATAGAAAGTGTAAAAAATACAGAAAAAGGAGTTTGAAAAAATTAAAAGATATAAAGAAAATTTTAATTGAATTTTAAAAAGCGGAAAAATCAGAAAATTCTAAACGAGTGCAGTAAAAATAAAAATAAAATATTATTAAAAAAATTACATAATAAAAATAAATAATTCAAGAAAATAAACGACAAATATAATTTGATCAACTGGCTTCGTTTGCAAAATATTTCAAATTCAGCAAAGAAAATAAAGAATAGTGTATTCAAGACATTTCTGCAGTATTTTTACCCCATAATTTTATTATTATTGTGAAATCTTATGTATTTTTTTGTAATGTAATTACTAATATAAATGTAATTTATTATGTAAACACAACCTATAAAAATCACTCATTTATATATAAAGAATATAATATGACCAAAACACATCACATTACATCACATCGTCATCGTTTGTACGACGTTTACTGCAAACTGGCGCCAGTTTTCAGCGCCGCGGTGCGTCTTTGTGCGCACGCCTCACAAAAGTCCACATCACATCGTTAAAAAGAAAGAAAGCAAAACTAAACTAAAAATACTATGGTGTATTTCAGAGATTTTTACGACATAATTGTAGCATTTACTACTCATCTCAATAATGTTCATGTCGAAGCTTGTTTCCGCCACTAAGAAAACATCCATAAAATTTCAGTTTTTAAGTTTTCACCTAATTCAAAATTTCAAGTTGTTAACGCGTTAGTTTCTCGGAAGTTTGAGTTAGTAAGTTGAAATTTGAAGATACATATTTTGAAGTGTTTTGATAATAGCCTGATAACCCAAACATTTCACTTCTGAATACCAAGAAAATGGGTTGTTTCGTTATTTTTCTGAGCGAGTCACTTAAACAAACTGAGCTGCAGTTACACACGTTCACCTATCAGAGGCAGACTTGTGTTCTAGCTATTCGTGGAGTCTACCACTATTGAACCCAGAGAAGAAGAGGTCTCCCGCCCCATCCGCCTGTTGGTTTTAAACCGAGGCGGGACGTGCTCGGTTCACTGCGGTCTGCGGATTTCAGGCAGGAATATCGGCTCACTGTAAAAACCCGTTGCCAACATGGTGAGGACAAAAGCCGATAGCGTGCCCGGATCATACAGAAAAGGTACGGCAACAAATTACAGGCATTTCATCCGAATTTAGGCTTTCAAACCTAGTTTGTACAAGAACACGTCTGTTTTGTAATGTAGTCCGGCGGGCAGGCGGCGCTGAGCCAAAGCTGGCAAAATAATAGTAATGTGCTCTCGAAGAAGAATAGTTAACACAGTACATATATATTTTTACAGTAAAATAATTGAAAGAAGACGGTCAGCTGAAGTTTGTGTGTAAACTCACCGCAGGGCCTCCTAAAATCAGCCTCCCGCCAACACGGAGGCTGGTCTACTGCCCTCTCGGGTTCTCCGGGAGAGGCGAAGATATTTCAATTAAAACATTTAGTTGTCGTTTTATCATCCGAGTCAAAAGTTCTAGCTTAATGTTCTCATTCATCTCACGAGATGTCATCTTTAATGAACCTTTCCCAAAGTTTGTACGACGTTTACTACAAACTGGCGCCAGTTTTCAGCGCCGCGGTGCGTCTTTGTGCGCACGCCTCACAAAAGTCCATTCACAGATTACATAATTTACGCGTCTCTGTTTAACATAGAGGCCACGCGTGTTACTGGGCATAATGGATGCATGTTTATTAAGTCCTGGGACCTCCTGGTAAATTTGGCTTACATTGTTCCAACACCAAAACGGATAAGAATTAAAATTTAAACCTGCCCTGCTTCCTTAAAGACCCAGTTTAAATAGCAGTGAACTCCACTCATTCACTCTGCAGCTATTTTAGGTTTTTAAACAAGCTTTCTTTGACCTTTTATTTAAAGTTCTACAAATCAGACTTTAGTCTCTTTATGTTCATTTGACTCAGGTCTTCAGTGAGCTTCTACTGGTTTCTTACTGGATCCCTCATAATCAGCTGGTTTCATGTATTTCATTTGCAGCCGTTGCCGCTTCTGCTCCCCGGAAGTCTCTGGGTGCCAGTTCATCCAACGCCGCCACCAGCAGCCAGTCTTCCACACCCGGTCAGTCCCAGTTTCACCACACAAACGCGCACGCACACACACACACACACACACAGTTCACATACTGAGGCTGCTGTGATTGTTGTAACTTACAGCAAAGAACAAATACACCGGCGGGAACCCCGTGTGTCCTCGTCCCACCCCGACCTGGCAGAAGGGCATTGGAGACTTTTTCGGCGGGCCCCCCAGGAAGATGGAGAAGGAGAACAGGCGGCCCCAGGAGGTGGAGGACGATGAAGAGGCTGGAGGCAGCGGGATGTCAAAGGCCAGCAGGAAGTACGTGTTGTGCTTTATTTTAAACTTCTGCGGGAAGTCTGCGTCCCACCTCACCGTGGTCTATTTAAACAGAACTAAAGAAAGCAGCTGTTTTTAATTATGAGCAAGTCGTCCTTTAAAAAGTGAAGCTTCTAGCACTTTATGGTGGGTTACTTGAAGGAACAACAGCAGCAGCAGTAGTTTAATACAAATATGATCTGAGGGGTCAGAAATGGCAGGAAGTTGGATGCTGGGTGAGATGACGGGGAGTCCCGCAGACTCGTCTTAGGCCGGTGTAGACGGGAGCTGGTGTTTTCCTAAACGTGGGCTTTCCCATACGCAAAGGGTGTGATCCAGCGTTTGCATCAGCGTTAAGCTTCATACAGTCAGGTCTGTGTCGAGTCCTGTGTGTGAAATTATTGATCAGGAACGTCTCTGTGTCCAATCACCCATCAGAGGCAGTTTCTGAGGGTTCACCGAAAACCTTAAGCAGAGATGGAATGCTTTTATTTTGAAAAACGAAAGCATTTTTGCTCTTTAGGGTTTGTTTTAAAAATGACATTCCCTCGTGGTCATCGAGTTATACCAATCGGCATCAAGCCGCGCCAGGAAACCACAGGCCTGCTCAATACGGGGGGTGGGTGTCGATACTGTCCGGTTTATTAGGAACACCTGTAGCCATGATTCTCATCTGATTTTTGTTCCCACAATACCCCGACTGCAGCAGCTGCCAATAATCAGATCATTTATTTTCCTCCTTAAATCTTTGCTCTTACTGCTTCAGACGCTCACCCGCGTGGGCTGATCTGCAGCTTCTTGTAGGTCCTGAAAGTCTTTGAAAGATAAAAACTGACATTAAATTGTTTTAAATCAATCGAAAGTAAGACTGCTGAGACTGTTTTGGTTCAAACATGGGTGCCTGAGTAACTGATTGTTGATTGGATGATGCTAAAATCTGAGGAGAGGCCTCATACTCACCGCTGAGCTTCCCCAGGTCTCCAGAGCGCCGCTGACGCCGCTCGACTGAACGACAGATTTTATTTATTAGGGGCGTGGCGTTTATGTTCCAGCATCCTGTGGGAAGTTTTACGCCGTTGTTGATCAGTTTGTTTTTTGTCGTCCGCAGAGCCCGGCCGCTGCCCGCTGACGAGGACGACGACTGATCCCGGATCAGTCTGACTGCTGATGTACATCTGTATATAAATTGTGCTCAATTCACGCTGTATAGTTCAATGTTTTTTTTTTTGTTTCTTTTACCTACAGAATATGTTTGAGATCATCTGGATTTCATTTTTTTACTAATAAAACTTGACTGAAAACAAACTGAGGAACAAACATGGCCGTCTTTGAGTTTGGATAAATCTGGATGAGGACACAGACTCTCAAACGGTCCAAAACTGAGCTTTTAATTTGTCGAGTTACAGATCAATGCTCCTGAGAAATCAGTTTGATTAATAAAAATGGATTCCCACAAAACCAAAACACCAACTTTATAATGTTTAAACACAGCTCCTTGGTTTGTCAGAATCATCTTCATCATCGCTGTTCGTTCATTTTTGTGATTGAATCTGACGTACGATCAGTGTTCTCAGGTTAATGGCGCCAGGAATGTGAGCCCGTCCATGTCCAGCTCAACGGAGTGGACGCTGAAGTCTCCCAGGCCCTGAAACCATTAAAACAGGACAGATGGTCAGGAGGTATTCTGCTCCACCAGAGCAGCTTAGCATGATTCACAGTTCAGAATAATCCTCCCGTATCTCACTGCAGCCCCTCAGAAAATGAGACTATTTAGCTCCTCCCACTTTAGGCTTTTAAGCTCAGGACGCTACAACATAGAGCGAACACCATCCCCACAGACACAGCGGCCAGGGAAGCAGAAGAACATCACATCAAGAAGGCCCTGAGTAAATGTGGTTATCCCAGCTGGACATTGGTCAAAGCTGGGAAGACACCTAAAGAAAGCTCCAGCTGATCCAGGAGAGAAGGACAACCACTGCCTAAGTGAAAACCCGTAGTGATCCCGTCTGTGTCAGGAGTATCTGAACAGCTGAGACACAGTTTTTCTAAACACCAAAAACTGGTCCACCCCAAGGATCGGGTCCCCCGACACAAACAGAGTAAT
>VOQK01028652.1:0-11708 GCA_015052645.1 Benitochromis conjunctus | reverse complement strand
GCACTCATACAGACCAACACGAGGTGACTAAACAACAATCCAGGAAGGATATTGCCTTCTGACTTGGTGCTTCCAAGCCACAAGTTTAGTTCTTACATTTCTGAGCTAACTTTGTCTTCTCCTGTATTTCCAACAACATAACTGTACTTACCTGATGCACAGTCACACCTGAAATTAAAGCTGAGCTTTCACCCTCAAAATCTATACCAGCGTTTGCTGTGTTTGCTTCGTCTTTCATACAGTTATTGCCCTGAACACAGTTTTCCTCTGGAAGGTGTGAAACATTTAGCTGCTAGCATCAGAAACACAATTTTCACATAATGATTAGACACAACTACCAGGGTTGGTTAGATCAAGGTCGTAGTTTGAGTTAATGTAAGTGTTGCTGCTTCTTGGCAGACATGGACACGTGATCTGTTTGGCTGGACGTGCTACAGAAACGAAACATACACCGTCATTTTAATACGTTACTGACAAATTCATTTCATCCATTCCTCGACTGATTAAAACCTCCAGGAAGGAACGTTTTGGCTGAGAAGCTTCTGAGCACTGAGTGAATGACAGTTTCCTCATAACATCTCTCCTGTTATCTTCTGTCCTGTCGTTTCCTCGTTCCTGCTCTATTGTTTGTGTAGATTATTGTGTAATCATAGTCCAGTGTTGTAAAAGGTGGCTGTCATCATAACCTGCTCCTGTAAAGCCTAATCCATGAAATCATGAGGAGAAAACTGAGTTTTTTAAAACTGGAATCATCATTGAACTTTCTCATCTTATCTCTAGAAAAAGATTTTTAAAATGAAAGTGAAATTAGCCGTGTAAGTCAACCTGTTTATTAAAATCTGGTCTTTCACAACAAGTTTAATTAAGTGCATCATCAGTAACACTGAGGCAGATAACAGACTGAAAGGTACTACCGGCTGAGCAGGAAACGATGTTTCATGGCTCATCGTTTGAATGAGAGCGACGCAGTGTGAATACCTGCTCAAAAGCTTTGCTTTTATTTATCATTTTATTTTATTTTTTTACTTTTATTTATTTTGTATTTGCAATAAAAGCATTAAAACGCAGCTGCACTGATCCTGATTTCTGACGAGATTGTGTTATTTTTTTGAACCTATAATAAAAAACTTGCTCAGCTTGTTTCGGTAACCTGCAGCTGCTGCTCCGTCACACCTGTACTGAGAGATGAACACTGAAATCTGTAGCAGCAAACACAATGAAACACTTCAAACAGCAGTGCACATTGATATTGTGTATAGTGTACAGCAGGCATTTTAAATGAATGAATGAAACATTGAAAAGGTTGAACTGCTGACAGCTGCAGCTTGGAGGACACTCCCACAAGCTTTGCATAAAAGCAGATATCGGTTTTGAATTTTTAGTTCTTCTTAGTAGGATCGTGGCATCATTAGCAGAGGTAAGGTGGATAACTGTAGCAGTTCCTGCTCTGAAGCTATCATACATGAAGGACACGTTTGAATTGACTTCTCATAATATCTTTTCATTACTATCATTCTCTTCCCAACAGGATTTTTTCTTCTTTCAAGAGTGAATATGGGTGATTACGAGGTGATCATTTTCACTGGCAATGTGTCCAATGCCTCCACTTTTAACAAGATCTACATTAAGCTAGTCGGCACAGACGGAGAGAGTGAGCGCACACACCTGTGGAGCTGTGTGCCATCTTTCTACAGGGGAGCAGTAAGTAGGAGAATCAGTTCAATGTTACTTATGTAAAGTCAGTTCACAGTGAGAGTCACCTCAAGGTGGTGTCATACGACATTAGAGAAAACTCCAACGAACAGATAAACCGCTGTGAGCGATATGAAGGCAGTGGGAAATCGACTCCCTCGTGAAAGAAAGACGACTTCCAGCAGAAGCAGGTTCAGGGAGAGGCAACCATCTGCCATGACAGGAAGTAAGAGTAAAGATGAGCGAGCACGGGAGAGTGGATGAAACACAAACTGTGGGAGAGAAGACAAAAGCTGACATGCAGTATAAACACACGAGGGTTAGAAATGAGCCGTGATCAGCTAAGACTGGATCTGGATCAAGTAACTACAGCCACCTGAAAAGGCTGTAGGACATACAGCTGGAGTCTGTGGGTACTCACAGTGTGGGGGTTTGATATATTTGGCCATGCTGTTAGAAACAACTTAAGCTGGATGTTGACATTTGTGCCATGGTTATATGAGATTACATAAATACTCTGAAAGTGAAATGCACATTTTACTTTTGCCTATGTAGTAACTGCACCATGATTACTGGAAGGTAAAGACGTGTGATAAAATACATTTGTCAGTTAAATGCATGCTCGCCTAATGTACATTTTTCAAAGGTACTCTGCCTTCTACGCTACTTTGACTCCAGGTGTCACATTTTATCGTGTCCTGCCAAAAATCCCTTGGACATCTAGCAGTGATACAGCTGGAAAAAGAGAGTCAGACGCTCGTCCCGAACAAGGCTTGGTATCCTGCTAAGGTGGATGTGACGTCGCCTGAGGGAGGCAGATACAGCTTTCCTGTCTACCGCTGGATCGCTGACAGCAAGCCGCGGTGCTTCAGAGAGGGGGCAGGTTTGTCAAATGTTCGAAATGAATCAATTAAAAGTTAAATTATGAAGCTATTCATTGAGAAGAGCACACACACAAAACCTGAGCACACACTAATTACACTACACTACATACTAACTATGCAGCCCAAACTTGCTGTCACAAATCTCTCACAGTGCAAAATTCACTTCAACTTTTTTGTTGCCACAAAGTTTTTTGATTGGCTGATGTGGAGCATTCTTCTAACCAATAGAAATGTTGTGGTTTGTTTGGTTTCGGTTTCTCTTTGTATTCGTTGTTGGTGTGTGTGTGTGTATGCGTGTGTGCGCGCGTGCGTGTGTGTGTGTGTGCGTGCGTGCGTGTGCGTGTGTGTGTGTGCGTGCGTGTGTGTGCGTGTGTGTGTGTGCGTGTGTGTGTGTGTGCGTGTGCGTGTGTGCGCGCGCGTGCGTGCGTGTGTGTCTCCGTGCCTGTTTTCCTAGCGGTCACTGTAGTTGAAGACAAGCACAGACTTCTTGGTCAGTACAGTCGGCAGCAGGAGCTTCTGGAACGACAGGAAATCTACAGGTAAGAGATGAGAGCATCAGGAGAACCAATCGAATGAAGGCCTGAAATCCTTCTCCATCTCTGGCTCGATCAGTTAGATTTATATTTATGATCTATCACATGATATATGCTGGGATTTCATGTGCTCGGTCTAAGCATAGATTTGTGTGTATACCATTAGTCATCAACGCCATGTGTTTTCTATACTCTTCATGCCTTTCCACTACACTTTAGTTGTTTTGTATATTTTATATGTTTTATCTTTTGTTCCAGCTGGGACAAGCAGGGCATCGCCCACCTGAAGGCAGACAGTCTTTTTTCACTCCCATATGACATCCGCTTCTCTTTGACTAAGACTGCAGAGATGCTCTACATTGGAGCCACAGGGTGAACTCCTCATGTCAGATAGATGGATAGAGTGTGTGTGTGTTTACACATGACATGATTTCAGTCATCTGAATAAAGGTGTTTGTGTTTTTTTTCTAGACTGGGAAAGCTGGGACTGATGGGAATACTTCAGTCTAACAAGTTTAATTGCATGGAGGATATTAAACAACTATTAAATGTCCACAAAACTCAAGTATCAGGTAATGAACAATCATTAGACCGTATTATATAGTGTATAATAGCACATATCAAAGTTCAACTTAAAGATAATGACAGCCACTTGGTTCTCATTCAAGGGAATGAAGTCACATTCCCTTTTTGAAAAACGAATTTCCAGTGTCATAGAGTGTAAAAGAATCTGATCTTGAAATAAAACTACAAGAACTCGGAGGCCTTTGTAACTATTACATTTTGGGCATTAGGGTCATTGTTCTGTAGCAACATAAATATGTGAGGTAAATACCTGTATTTCCCCACATGTAGTACAACAGTCAGCAGTAATCAAAGGAAAGATGTCCTATTATTATGTCCATGACATGATCACTTTTATTTTCCTGTTTCTTGTCTGCAGTCAAATGTTATGATATTAACAGTGGCTGAGAAGGATTGTAAACTTCAGCATGTTAAACACAGATAAGTAAAGTTATGTTTTATTTCTAGAATACGTCTCTAACCACTGGAAGGAAGACGCCTTCTTTGGCTACCAGTTTCTAAATGGTACCAATCCCATGTTGATCCAACGCTGCACAGAACTGCCCGATAACTTACCCGTCACGGATAAAACGGTTTTCCCTGATGGTCAGCATGACTTGACAGAAGAAATAGAGGTTTGTTTGTTTTTTATTTCTATGAAATAAAGTTGACTGACATCTGGTTGGTCTTACTTGCAGAATGGTGAGGTATTTGTATTGGCACTTTGCAGTTTTAATACCCAGACTAAATGCAGGGGGTCAAATACTGTTTCATTCTTTCTGAAACATCCAACAGAAGGGTAACATCTTCCTGTGTGACTACAAGCTGTTGGATGAAGTGGAGTCAAACACCATCAATGGGAACAAACAGTTCCTGATGGCCCCCATCGTCCTACTCTGGAAAAACACTGATGATCAGTTAATGCCAGTTGCTATTCAGGTGAGCTTAGAACTCAGACATTAATAACATATAAATGAACTGGTTCCTATGTAGCACTCAAACTGCTTTGGTGCCTCTGTTGTTTTTGCATAGAGATTAGCTCTTGCTAAGTCAATCCCTGTTCCTGTTGCCAATGTGTGTGCCAGCTAAGAGTTCTCAGGAGCTTTAGCTAGGGAAGGAAATTAATAAGAATTTAGTGATTTTGATTCCATTATCAATATCACTCTTTGATTCAATTCCACTATCGCTAAGCATCAAATTAAAGACATTGCATTTGTTCAGATTAATTGCATGTTGTGTGCCAAACGTTTGTGCAGGTTGGAGGTGTTTTCTCTCTTCGTTGTGATCAGTGTTGGGGTCTTTACTCGAACACCTCACACAGAACATTTTTCTTAAATGTAATATAGTACATGAAAACAACGAATTTGTCATACTACTCTTTACATTACTTTGACTTTTCTCCATAGAGAACTGGTCCGATTGCCACCTGAAACACACTGTCTCAGGAATATCATCTAACAATATCAAACTGAAGTTACAATCCCACACGCTACACAAATGCCTATCCTAATGAGGAGTCACATATGGTCTTTCTCTTAGTATTTAGGTATGAACAAAAAGCCAACAGCACAAAGAAACTTCAGGGCAATCACACCAGTGATTCTGCTGTTGAACCAGAACAGGCAGAAATCGAGGCTGCAGCCTGACTGCTCATCAGTTTGTTACCTGTTGAAGTTCAGGCTCTGGAGGATTTCTTCTGCAATGTTCATTGATGTTCAAAAGCTCTCCCAGGGCTCCCACTAATAATTAGTTCCCTTAGGGACCACGCCTTATGATGGGCTGAATCCCATCTTCTTTTACCTTCATGAAGGCATGATGAACAAGTTAGCCTCACAGGATGAACCAGAGAGTTTTGAGAAACTTAAATTTAGCTAATGGGATTTATCGGTTAGCTAGTAGTGTGGGACTCCTTAATGAGCCTCTGCCTAATCACATGAGCCGAGGTGTGAAAACAGCCAAGGTTTCAGGTGAACCTGCTGTGAAACCTAGCCCCACCCTATCATGTGATTTCCTGAGGTCAGAAGGTCCAGGATGTGCGTGGGCGTTAAGGCGTCTGGGAAGGATCTCAACACTGGATTATAGATGGCAGACAGTTGGTGTCGTAAGCCCCGCCCTCTGTTCAAAGATGGTCGTTCACGGTGGACATAGATGGCTTCTAAGTCCACCAGCCGCATTTCTCTCCAAGCTCCTTAGACTACGATGACCTGGATGACTGAGAACCTTCAGACATTGTTAACAGTAATTATAAGAAATCACATTTCAGGTCATTTTTTTGAGAAACTCAAAAATAATAAGTAATAAAACAAATAACTTTCTCCTGGGAGTAATTAAGTAACATACTGCAATCCCTTTAAGATAAGTATTCTCTTTAATATATGTGTAATATATTACTTTTTGAGTAATGACTCCAACACTGATCATAACAAAGAGGTGAAATACCTCCAACATGCACAAATATTTGACCCAGAGCATGCAATTAACTTGCACAAATGTAATGTGTGCATAGCTTAGCTATAGTCTCTCAGGGCAGAGCCAATGAGAAAATAATGAGAATTGATAAGAGCATTGACAAGGAATCAATAAGCAATATCGATGGATAAGGATAATAGAATCAGAATCGCCAATTTCCCATCCCTAGTAGTCTACTGCAGTTTAATTTGAGTCCTGCGTTTCTGCAAAGCATATTTGTACATGTCTTATTAATAGTGTTGACTTAATTTAGACATTATAGGCGAATCCACCTTCAGGCTAAGTCTCAAATGTGTGTTGTGGCTTCACACAGATTATTTGGGTTTAAATCCCGAACAATACATCAATGTGCCGACGCGTGTGAACAATTCAAAATCTTTTCCACCATAACAGCAGAAGCATGAGCATTAGTATGAATCCTGAGGTTATCAATCTTGACTGCTCACCACGTCCACAGTAGGGCTGTCCTGGAACAAACTCTGCAGCATTGACCCAGTCAGGCACCCCTGGCCCAGGCGTCGGCCCGCTGGGTTCAGGATCTGCTGGGCTGGGCAGCGAGACGGAGGCAAGCGGCAGCGTCTGGGAGGCTGGCAGTTCCTCGTTTTTTATTGGTTTAGAGTGTTCAAACCTGAAGAACAACAACAACATCAGACCAGGACTGTTACAATGTAACAACATACAAACAATACATCACTTCTTGTTACATTAATCATAAAGTTGGTTCAATCCTGGCTCCGCGTATGTTAAAGTATGGGCAAGATTATAAATCCAGAGTTGGAAAAGGGTGGAGCCCCCACTCCAAGTCTGGGACAAGTCGCTGCCCCAAGTGGAGGAGTTTAATAACAATATATCAGAATCAGAAGAGACCGTTACTAATCGCAAATTGATTGTATATCACAGTTTCTCAGATGGTGTAGTGTTCAATGACAATTACACTGTTAAATAAATAAACAACTGATTTAAATAAATACATAAATAAATATAAGACTTTATTAATTTATATCTTTAAAAAATATATTGATATGGTTCAACCCTCAGATTAACCTCCTAACGTTAGCCCCGGTGGTAGGCCATATTTAATATGGGAAAAAATAAATGTAAAAAAATCAGAGCGGAGTCTGCGCACGCTGAGGGCGCCAACTTTCTGCAGAGCCAGTCACTACAGACCTTCAAACTTCTTATGGTCTTCAGATTAACCCAAGAAGAGCGCAGAGAGTTTCATGGAATGGGCTTGCATAGGCCGAGCAGCAGCATCCAAGCCTTACAGTACAAGTGCAATGCAGAGTGTCGGGTGTCGTGGTGTAAAACACGTGCTTCCACTAGACTGCAGAGCATTGGAGATGTCGAATGGAGTCACGAATCACTCGGCTGTCTGGCAATCTGATGGACGAGTCTGGATTTGGCAGTTGCCAGGAGACGGGTACTTGTCTGACTGCAAGTGTAAAGGTTGGTGTAGAAGGGATTATGGTAAGGGGTTGTTTATTCAGGACTTGGGCTTGGTCCCGTACTTCCAATGACAGGAACTCTTAATGATTCAGCATACCAAGATATTTTGGACAATTTCATGCTCCTACTTTGTGGGAACAGTTTGGAGATGGCCCCTTCCTGTTCCAACATGACTGTGACCAAAGAACGGTCCATAAAGCCATGGATGAACGAAATTGGTGCAGATTGACTGGCCTGCACAAAGACCTGACCTCAACCTGATACAACACCTTTGAGATTAATTAAAAGCACAGACTGTGAGGCCTTGTCATCAAACATCGGCGTCTGACCTTACATGTGCTTCTAGAAGAATGGTCCAAAATTCCCATTTAGCATAAAGTTTATAGAAGGCCTTCCCAGAAGAGTTGAAGCTGTTATAGTTGCAAAGCGAAGGTCGACATTAAAGCCTATAGATTAAGAATGAGATGTCAGTCAAGGAGACAAGCGAATACTTTTGACAATATAGTTCATCTCATTCTCCCATCCTGTTCACACGTAGTGGGAGAGTGTAAAAGCAAAGCCGGTCACAAGCTCTGGGTAGTGACCAAAAGATTGACGTCACAGTTAAAAGTGCTGTTAATATTTTCCATCACACCAGACGCGTAACGTCCGTGGCTTCTTTCATTGGACTGTCTACTTTTAATGCAGCTCTTCACACTGGAAATTTTGGGGGGGATTAATTTTTTTAAAAAGCTTGATTCCTTCTGAGTTTTTAGATCCTAACAAACAGATCTGACCAATCAGATAACCTCATGTGGCAATAGGCGTGCTTGTAGCTCAAAAACGCTAACCAGTATTGAATACACAATATTATACAAATAGTAAATAATAATAAAATAATACTATTTTAGCTAAGATAATAAAATAATAAGACAAGCTGCATTTGTCATAAGCCTCTCACGTTGCACATGGTGACACAGCAAATGTAATTCTGTTGGAGTCTGTGCATGGATGAACATGAGGTGCTGATGGGAATGGGCGGGACTAGAGATCCAGTAGATAAATGGTACGAGATTTATGTTGCACAGAAAGTCCTCTTCCTCAGATGTTCTAATGGAAAACAATCATCTGTTCTCCTTCTCTTCTACCTGAACACTTGTTTCTATGTAAGTGTCGGAGGACGCACCATTTCTGGTGCGTGTTATAGACATGTGTGGTTGAGTTGCACTGTCAGTTTCCTAGCCTTCAAAACGTCACATGTTGAATTCTGTGATGTCTGTAAAAATATGACTCCACCATCACAGTGCTGACATTTTTTTTAAATAAATGTTGTGATTCCAGTGTAACAGCTTTATTACCCTATTATAGGGTAACACCGTACAGGCTGTACCCTGCTTCTCGTCTTTGGACAGGCCTGTTCTGTCTCCTGAGAAAAAATGCCAAGGACACCATTTCATAGATCTCCATTATACTTTGTGTGATTGTGTTTTATTTTGTATCCATTTTAAACACATTTGACATTCGTTTTCATCAGATCTTTTGCTGATCCATTAAACTGATGTGAGGAATGTGTGTTAATTAATGAGTGTTATTAGTCAACTTCATTATGATCGACGGCTAAATCATTCATTTGTAGAAGGTAGATCAAAAGATTGTAAAATTGTTTAAGATTGTTGAACGCTTACAATGTCCAATTCCAAAATACTGGCGGGGGCCAGATGTACCCCTCAGTCTACTAGCAGATGTACCCATGGTATCAATTTCAAAGTCGCCTTGTTCTCAAGTTATTGCATTCACAACATTTTTAGAAAACGTGACCCCTCAGCCTTTTACAACAGGGCTAAAAACATTAGGATGCCGTGAACCTATATACCCAAAACTATATTTTCTTCACAATAGAATACAGAAGAAATATCACATTTTTAAACTGAGGAATGAACAGTAACAGTTGATAAAATTTGATGGCAGCAACATGTCAGAGTCAGACTCTGAAATGTCATCGTAGCATTAAAAGCCTGAAGAACTAAACGGAGTGCAAAAAAAAGAAAGACAGTCACTCAAATTCAAATTAGGTTAAGAAAAAGAAAAATGGCTGATTCTTAGTAGCACTTTTCTACACTCCCAGGACTCTCAAAGTGCTTTACACAACACACTCGCCCAGTCACACAAGCACTTTCTTCTTTGCTTTAAGTGCTTTCTAGCTAACTTGGAGTTAGTATCTTACCAAGGATGTTTGGCATATAGACTGGAGGAGCCAGGGATCGAACCAGCAACCTACCAATCAGTCGATGACCTGCTCTACTGCCACCCTATCAATCAAACAACCCCCCCCCAAAAAAAGACAATCAAGTTGAGGTGTAACCATTATGAGACAACGAAGGAGATCCAGAGAAGGATAGGAGTAAGAAGAAGTAAAAGTAGAGATTGTGACTTCTACAGCGAGGTCTAAAACTCTCTTAATGACATTATTATAACTGGGACAGAGAACACATTGTAAACATGACTTTGAATGACAGAGCAGCCAAATTGGAAATCAGGTACGGTGTAACTCTTAGATCTCTCACACGCTCGCACACACGCTCGCACACACACACGCGCACACACAGTTAGACTTAAACTTCCCTGTGACTCTCCTTTCAGTCCTACCTGTGCCATCTCTGCCAAACAACAACCAGGTGTGCATGTATCAGGTACAACAAATTATGCACTCATGGCGGTGCAGCAAATGACTCAATGTGGGCTCAATATGGCATCATTGCGCTTTTCTGGTGCTTTCTTTAGTCATTTTCTTACTCAGTAAATCTTAATTCCTACTACATTTGCTGCTTTGTTATTTTATGCATCTTCTTTTTCAGCTTGCTTGCTTTTTTTCTCTCCTTTCTGTTAAGGCTAGCTCACAGAACAAGCAGACTATTCCTAGACTGTGGAGTGTTGAATACGTGGGGAGGGGAGAGGAGGCAATGCATAAAGAAATGAGAAGAGGGAGCTGCAGCACAGTGAACCTGGGGAACCCAGCAACAGAGAGAAACACAGACACAGAGATGGAGCATTATGCAATTGCCATGCAGGCTGCAGTGCACTCTGTCTGGCCCTGGGGGCCGCAGCAGAGACACAGACACAGTGGAAGAACAAAACAGAGTGCATCACAATAGACCGAGCCCAGGGAACCTTAATAAACCCCCACAGCGAGAGTCTTTCTCTAGGCTCTCAATACAGGGCCAATGCAAAGGCCCATGGAGCCTCCAAAAGAACACAAGCACCTCCATGGTGCAGCTCAATCACAGGTAGGGAGGAATGTGACTTAACCACACACACACACACACACACACACACGCACACACACACACACACACACACCATAGTGAGCCAAAGGCTTTATAAAGGCAAACATACTATTTAAGAAAGATGCGACTATGTGAGAAACCAATGAGTGCTGGGGTCCTTCCAGTGACTCACTGGCTAAGAGGATCTTACGGAGCAGACGCTGCCTCTACAAGGCGGCTGCTGATTGTCTGAGTACTTGACAACAGCCTGAGAGCCTAATCCACTTTTCAAAAAGACCTCTGCGTGTTTGAGCCTCGTTAGTATGAATACTCGTGCATACATGTTGTTGTTAATTAATATAATACAATCATGCTGTGTGCTAACACAAAACTACAGTAGGGTTGAACGAATCTTCATCCTGTTAACCAAAGTCTTGGTCTGTACAACTGTGTTTTCATTAAAACTGAGAAGAAAAAAAACTGCCTGGAAACATTTTTTGGACGTATTTTTATATTGTTGTATATTTTGTTTATATTTAGCTGCTAAACCAAAGAAGAGCTCGACTCTTTCATTGTTCCTGCAACAGCAACGATAAATAAGAACTTGTTCACACAAACATAGAATAGAATTCAATTCTACTTATTGCACATGTCACGAGTACAAGGCAACGAAATGTGCTCTCTGCATTTAACTCAGTGAAGCAGTGGGCAGCGCCCGGGAGGCAGTGTGTAGGGACGCTACGATGCTCAAGGGTACCTCAGGGTAGCCGTTGGGTGGATTGGAACCGTCGACCTTCCGATCAAGGGGCGACCACTCTACCTACTGAGCCAGGGAAGAAAAGCATTACAGCAGCCTCCAGCTATTGTGTCTAACCTGT
>VOQK01028651.1:0-12119 GCA_015052645.1 Benitochromis conjunctus | reverse complement strand
AGGATTAGAAACCAAACCTAACCTGTGAAGGGAGAGAAATATATTTTTGTTTTGTTTTTGTTTGTCTTCTTGTTTTCTTTAATTCCTTCTGGAATTGTGATCCAACGAGTAAAGTACACATATTATGCACACACACAAACACACATGCAGCTATTACCCATTTCTTGTTTTTATACTTAAGATGAATTATTGCTGAATGAAGACATTGATCTGACACATGTAAAATATAGCCGAGCGAGAGAGAGGGGGAGGCAGATGTGTTAGGAGTTAAGAATTTGGCATGTTATATTTTACATAAAATGTGGGTCTATAACGTCGTTACAAATCATTCCATTGTGTTTTTGTTTACAGTTTATTCAGCACTCCAAATTTTGGGGACTTGGTGTTATAGTGTTGGTTGACTTTGGTTAAAGTCTGTACTCAGCTACTGCAATATCATTCAGTCAGATTTATATCTATAATAAATGGTACAACTTGTTCCTTTTAGTGTGGGTCACTCCGACAGGAAAAGGTTGTACTGTTTGTCCTGCCTGTCAAACAGTAAAGTAATGCCAAGCAATAAGACTTTAGGTATTTTAAAGCAGTCATATTATAACAAAAAAGTGATACTCGTGTTAAAAAAAAATGAATGGATGTCTTAACTATAATAATCTGCTTGATACACACATTAAGCACGTGAATTTTCACGTTATCCATATCCGCCTTTTGTACAAATTTGCTTCGACATTCCTCCTCCCCAGACTCCAGATGTCTGCACTGCTGCTCTATGCGAGTTAACAAATAGCAGTTTGAGCTAGAGAAAAAGGCACAAAGTCATGTTGACAGAAGGATTTATTCGGTGTTCACCTTTAAACTGCATTCCAATTATGATTACGCTGTGCACACAGGTGAAAGGGTAATTTCCAAAAGCAGGGCAGAAGACACTGGAAGAAATGTGGATGAGATGAAAATATTCAGTGAGATCATTTCTCACATTTATGACACAAATCTAAATCTGAGACTAATATGTTCTTATAAATGTCTGTGTGACTGGACTCAAACTGCTGACCCAGTTAACATCAAGCCATCGTGGCATGGAAAAAGTGATACAATACAGACAGACAGGAGTTGAGCTGATTTATGATTAACCTGAGGAGCATTGGCATAAAGCCAGGAAGCACACCTTTATTAATTGCTAAATTAGTCCTACAGATTACCCAACAGCTGATTAGTAAATAACAACACCCTTATATTACAAATATCAGTATAAGGAATTTGAAAGATCTGTCAGCTAAAAAGCAAATCCTCCACAGTCAAATGCATCAAAATCGGAGTCTCCTTCAAAGTCGAAGCTGTTAAAGTGTGGGGAATCGACATCCTGGCTGCAGGCATGGAAGGAGCCCCCGGCAGAAAGCTCAGAGAAGCCCCCTGTGCCGTGGGCAATTTCTGGGGGTCTTGTGGCAAGGGGAGAGGAGGGGGAGCAGGAATTGAGGTAGCCCAAAGCAGAGGAGGCTGCTGCCCCCCCCATCAGTAAGCACACTGCCCTCACTGCCCGGGCATCACTGCTGTTGCCATGGCGAAGACAGTCAGACACACGGTGAGGTGGTGCCACAGAAACACTGCGCAGAGGCCGCCGTGACACATTTGCTGTAAAAGATGTAAATGTTGTCAAATTCACAAATGTATGTGTAATTTGGCTTTATACTAGCCAATATATATTATACTAACTGGCTACTATAATACTATTATAGTATTACTGGCAATAGTGTATATGTGTGTACTAGACTTAGTATCCACAAACTACTTAAATTAAATGGGACACAGTAGAAATACAATTAAGCTATATTTTTCATTACTAAAAATTAGATCAAAATGCCATTAACCCCAATTCTGCCTCTGTGTGCTCTTTGTTAGGGCTTTGCAGATGCTTAAGGACACCATCTGTCATGCACAAGCAACAGAGCACTAAATTACAAAGGAAAAACAGACGAACATGAATTGTCTAAATGCATTACATTTAGCAAATTAAATTAGAGCTTCAGTAATTAAGATGCAATTGTAATAAAGGGACAGGCATGTGATGTGATAATGTGTAGTTTCAGGCATAAATGCTTCAGAAATGTCAAATGTTTTAATGTTTTTCCCCATTTGTTTTGTTCATGAATCCTTTTATATACTTCATTTATTAACCGTATTACGGTTTTTGTTTGTTTTTCTTGTTTCTGTTTTGTGAAATTAATCAGCACCCTGCTTCAAGCTACTGTCAAGTAATTACAAATGGCTTAAGAGCTGACCTTGGTTTTGCCCTCTCTCTCTGAAGGAGCCTCCCCGTTCAGTGACCCTAGTCAAAGGAGGGGTGCCCTCACCAACCCTGGGTGACCCCGGGTCTTTATCACTGGCAGAGTCGGGCAGGGGGTCTCTATCTGTGATGCAGGGAGTGAGGCTGCGTTGTCTCTGGAGTGTCAGGGGTGACATGACACCCTAGCAAATTGGAAATTGGTATATATGACAAAAATAAACAAGTGGAAGAGGAATTTCACATATTAGCAGTGAGAAACACAGAGAATGCAATTTATTTTAGTATTAAATAAAACAGTAGCACCAGACAAAACACTGCTAACTAACTCACCTCTCTCACTTTCCTGATGACCTTCAGCCAGAGACTGTGAGAGATAATAACATGTCATGATGTTTGAAACAGATCCAATGTTTCATTTATTTATTTTTTCAACAGCACAGGAGACGGTTTACTATCAGTCTGATAATCACTTGCAGTAAAATTATCTGGTAGAGCAAAGGAGACCTACGTTTCAGATTTTATGTTTGTGTGTGTGTAAATATGCCACCATGTGCAAAAAAACTGATAGTGAATGGGGTAAAGGACATCTGAGCTCCAGAGGGAGGGAGATAAATACAGAGAGAGAGAGAGAGAGAGAGACCTACGTGCAGTCGTCTGGGTTGTCTGAGAGCAGTAGCAGGAACTTGTTCTGTGGCAGGATAAGAGCAAAGCAGCAGTCCCTCCTGCCCCCTGGAGGCAACTTGGGCAGGTCAAGTATTTCTCGTCCCTCTGCAATTGACTCACAGCTGCTATGTAGTGCTACCACTTGGTCTGGAGGGGACTCTGCATCCCTGCACACCAGCAGGTTTCCCTCTATGGTCAGCACAAGGTACTTCTCCTTCCACTGCTTAAACATGAAGCCACCTCCAGGATGAAAAGAAAACAATACAAGTAGGCTCAGAAATAGGAGATGAATGGAAAAGTGCCCGAACAGCCAAAACAAGTCGAACAGGAGATCCTTCTGACTGAAACAGACTTCTGACTAAACAGAATCAGATGAACAAGAATCAGAAAAGCAACTGTAAAAAAATAACGGCCAGCAGTTGTCCCCCGGCAGCAACTGACAGCAGCAGCAGACACGTACTTGGCCTCCAAACCATCTATGACATTTGCGTGTGTGTTTCTCGAGAACTGCTAAGTTTTGTATATAGGTTGCAGATACGTTTCACTTGTAAATAGGCACGGAAGCAGAAGGGGTGAACTGCCTTATTATTTTCTGTACTTTTTTCTCTTGTTTATTCAATTAGAGAGTTAAGAGTAGCACTTGTCTTTTGTTTGGTTTTTGTTTCACCCAGGACTTAGGTAGCACCTCCCTTTTTGGAATAAGCTTGCTTTGTTTTGCCAGTGTTGTTAGTTTCAGTCATTATGGAAATGCACTGTTATGGTTAGAGAAACCTGCAGTCAGCTGAGACTGAAGAAGTCACCTGGATGAGTGACGAAACGTTTTTCCCACTGAAAAGGCTACGTCCAGATGAACACAATCAACTCTTTCCTTACCCGGGGTTTTAAGAGCGCAAACAACAGCCTCAAAATCACGCTGACAAACAATAACAACAGTCAGAGAAAGTCGCAGCATTACCTTATGAAAGCAACAACAACAACAGCAATATTAATAATGATATCTTTGTCCTTGAAACAAGGCAAATCCATAATAATCAATAGAAACAGCATGAATCAAATGTAATGCTTTTTTGTATTAAAAAGAAACTAATATTATAATTTTTGGAACAATGAGTTTTCAGAACAGGACACGCATGACGGTGTTGCACTGCAGACAATAGAAGGTGAGCACATGTTGACAGACGAGATCTACTTTATTTCTCCATACAGCGGATTAAAGCTGAACAGGTGGATTTGCAAGCGAGCAAGAGAGGGGGGTATAGGAATTTTTGATTGATTGTTTGTTATTATGGCATCTACTATACCTGGGAACACTGACATGACAACAACTACATTAATTTGACTAAAGATTTCAACCTATAGATTGACATCCCTAAATTGTATTAGCACTATTAGTCTGCATAAGTCAAGAGAGGAAGATAAACATTTGAAGTACCAAAATAGCTACTTAACTGTTACCAACTGCGACGCCACTCTGAAATGAAAACAAGGGCAATAAAAAACAGATGTAATATAAGTAAAAAGAGACACTGGCCAAGAGCCGGTTCATGACTTGGCTTTGAAAATTAACATCTCGTCATTCTGTAAAAACACATCTGGGATTGATTATATCATACTGGCTGGCTCTTAGGCTGACATGTAAGAGTTGGATTGGTGTTCTGAGACAGTGTTGTTTTCCACTGATTGTGAAGTCAGCAGCCATGTAATCTACACTGGCTTTAAAAGAATAAACACTAAGAATTAATTACGCCTTGGAGAAAATAAGCATAAGACAATCAGAAAATCTTAATTGAAGGCACAGTTGGGTCATATCTGACAGCGAAGCGACTGAGATCTTCAAAAAGCCTATATAGTTACTAACTTTGGCCTAATGTGCAGAATAAGCACAAAAACAAAATCAGGCCAAAACATTCGCACTGCAGATGGGTTACTTTGGATAAAAGGATAAAAGCAGGCCTACCATATTTTTTGAGGAAGCCTCGATGAACACCTGCTGTGCTCATGTCTGTGGTCATCACAGCAACAGGAACTGAAATGAAAGGCAGAGCACTGATGCTGAAAAATAGGGTAAGAGAAAGAGGGAGAGGGAGACGCAGGAGAGAGAATAATCCCCACTATTTAGGCCTTCCCTCTTTAAACCCGTGCTGTTGTGAGTGGAATTGGAGCCATGCCTGGTTATTAACATATAAACATCATATGAGCATAAGAGGCCCGAATAATCATAACAGCGAAGCATAAATCCCACCAAAAAGATGATTTATGGTTTATACTGCAACCATTACCAGATGTCATGTTGGACAGCCTCCCTGAGAAACAAACACACACAAGCTTCAATTTCCAGTTTCACACAGAAAATATGAGAGGTGCATAATGGCTTATCATTAAACTGTTAAACCTGTCAAACCTGTATCTTAGCATATCCCTGTGTCCTTGGATGGCTTCCGAACAAGGGCTCGGATCACCTCCTGCTCAGAGAGATTAAAACAGAGGGATTATTATTCTTGCACAGCTGGAAGCCTGTTGTTGCCCTGCTGTGGATAGGCCCAACCAAGATTTTAATCTGTTCAAACCTGGGATATGTGGCCCCATCCAAGTAACCACCTCTAAGATATTAAATGTCTTTCATCATCATATATCCAAGTGAGATTAAATGCTATTCACTGTGACATTCTGGGTCTGCTAATCGCTGTTAGAATGACGTTATGTAACAGGAGGGATCTTAGAGAGACACTCTCGTGCTTTGATGAGACAGGTCTTCAATAAATGGGTTGTAAGGTGGTGGTAGTCTGAAAGATGTGGGGGCTAAATATAGAAAGCAGATTTCAGCAAGCAATTTTTATTTAAAAATTGCAAACAGAGGCAAAATATTCATACACCTTGAAATGTACATTATATATTGCACCTTTAACACCTTGAATAAATGAGGCTTAAATCTGTGAACTCTGGTTTACCGATCTGCCTTCAGAGAGATATACAGTAATATGTAACATACCACAGTGCATCAACAATATGCCAAAGCATTTGTTTGAAATTGTTACTGCGGCCCTTGATGAATGTTTCTAGGTTTTTGTTCACAGACATAGCTGTCTCTGTTTAAAGTTTATGACAAGCAGAGCTATTAAGGAGTTAGTCAACGCCAGGAGATGACATAAAATCAGATCATTCCCACTGGGAATTTTATTTTCCCATCAGACAGATCGATCCTCCTTTTGAACTCTATGTGTGACAGAAAACTGGGTCTTACACTGTAGCACATAGATGTCATTTGCTTTGCTGTCTGTTGCTATTTCTGTGTTCCTATTACTGGCTAATATCACCAGTGAAGCTGAACACAAATCAGCAAAATCTCATTGCAAGGTTTAATCTTGTTGCACACCTCTCAAAGTTTTTTATTTTTGGCCTGGTTTAGTCAGCTTATAACTGATATCAGCACTGATAGAAGAATATTGATTAAACTGTGCTTTCAAATTATTTGGAAGTGTAGAAAAAAATCATCATATTAAGTATTGTGTATCAAATCTTTTGCACTCAATGACTGAAGTAAACTTTCACCTTCTGCTTTTTGTCGAGTCCGTCTGTCTTCAGTCTGATGGAATGTAATTTGATTTAAATCAGGGGATTGACTCTACTATTTGAGGACATCACCTTTTCGCCCTGTTAAGCTTTTGTGTTGTTTTTGCACTGTGTTAGGTATTGCTGCCCTGCTCAAATTGAATGTTTTCCCAATAGGTTTTGTACATTTGAATGAATCTGAGCTCACACAGCACTCTTGTATAGTTCAGATTTATCATTAAGTGTCAGTGTTTGATCCATTGGCAGCTAAACTCAAGTCATTGGTGTTTGACCAATGAGGAGGTCAGTTTGGGTCAGGAGCCTAAGCTGACCACCTTTAAATCATCAGTCCACAATTTTAAAGACTTAATGGGGTTTGCATCTTGTTCTGAGCATGCTGTCTTGAATCTCGCGCACCTGCATGCTGGAGCTGATTTGTGACTTTCTGTGAACTCATTTTAATTTTCAATCAAACATACAGATCGTCAAGAAGTCTTTAAAGTCATTTTTACAAAAATGAATATATATATATAGAGAGAGAGAGAGAGAGAGAGAGGGAGGGAGGGAGAGAGAGAGTCTTCAGTTAGGTTTGTTCAGAGAGTTTCTCAGGACTGATTGTTCTTCTGTGATTTCAGTTGCAGTTTGAACAATGTCACCAACAGGGGGCATAAGAGCCTTCAACTTCAGGCAGTCAGTCACTACAGTCTATTTTAATGAATCAACAGGTTGTATGAAACAGTTTGGCTGTCAAGTCTGCAGTAAGGACAAGGAAAAAGAAGAGGCCCTCCGCTCATTATCCGCACCACATGTGTAGCTGGGAGAGTAGAAGGAAGGTGTTTCTCGTGTCTTCCAGCCAATAGAAACTCTTCTTCGAGACAGGTTGTTTTGTTAATAAGCATTTGAGATTATCAGGGATATGAGCTCAGCAGCACTACTCTGTGAGTGGCTGGGGCCCATATAGTTTGTTTTTCCGGGGGAAGTGTTTTATAACCTAGACCATTCGCTTTTAATTCTGTTAATCCACTTGAGCTTCGTGTAAAAGTCTTTAAATCTTTGGGTCTTGGTGTGTGATGAATCAGGTTTCCTGGATTTTAGCGTGACTTGAACCTAAACAATCCTTGAGTCCTAGAGCAGATGCCCCTCCCCCTTTATACCCAAACATTCACTCCTTCCAGGTCCATCCAGCCCCGAAACTTTGTATTTTTAAGTTGAACAGCCCGCTTTCTTATGCAGGACCACCCTCTGCGACCCTCTTCCCTCCCTCCACTCTGTGCTTCTATCGGGGAGCAGTGAGAGCACCATTGCTCAAGCCCCGATTGAAAGGAGAGCATATACAATGGGGTCTTTCTCAGAGGCTCTCGGTCTCCATTAAAAACCCTGGGAACACAACACTGTCCGCAGCGCTACTCTTAAAGGGGCAGTGGGACTGAGGTCTTCGCAACCTGAGTTCCAGCCCCTCTCATTGTTTTCAGTGGGGAAAAAACCCTGAAATATACACAGCAAATCAATTCATTCATGAATGATATGTGAACCCTGCAGGGACTTCTCTCACGCAGCAAGAAGCATTTCTTCACGCACACACAGCACCTTAGACATCGCTATCTACAACAGTAACTTAGATGCGAATCGAGGAAAGCCGCAGTTATTTAGGCTACAGCTGAGAGTGCTTCAAATTGTTATGACTGAATCCGGATTTTCAAACAAATTCCCAGACATCGTGATGGTGACATAACTCTGTTTGTGTAGAGTGGAATAAATGCAAACAAAAATAGTTTGAATATTTTTCTGTAACGCATTTGCTTTGAGTGGTTGGAATAACAAATCGACATGTTCAAATGTTTTAAACAGCAGCAAGATAATGACGAATTAATAAAACAACCTGCTAAACCTGGTTTAGTAGTAGTTTTAAACATTTATATGTTTTAATTATTATAAAACAGCATACAGAAAATTAAGAGATGTGGATACGCAATTAACTTTGACAGCGCGATAAAAAAAAAAAAAACGTTTATTAGGAAAAAAATGAAAAAAGTTTATTATTAAAAAAAAGACAGGTCTGTAACATGACGTTTTCTTTTTATATGTACACGACGCTATCTGTCATGTTGCACACACTGGAACTGCACAGGCTTGTGTTTGAAACAGTGTTTCAACTGTTGATTTACGCAGACGTTTACAACTTCTGGGCATCCCTGTGTAATTAAAAAGCGAATGGGAGATTGGGCCGAGACAATCAGCACGCCGCAGAGTTTCTCACATCCTTTGAGAAAGGGAGGGAGACTGTGGAGAACGAGGAGGAGGAGGAGGAGGAGGGTGGAAAGAACTTGAGTTGAGGAATTTGAATCCTGTTTGAAAGGGGGAGAGGGAGAAGAAAGCCAGGGGAATGTCTGAGGGAGTCGCAGGGAACCTGTGGGCAGGATAGAGACGTTGGACAACAGGCTGCAGGAAAGACTGGTTTAAAAATACGCCCTCGGTTGCTAGAAATAGACTCTAGTTTGGACAAGGAAAGTTTAGAGCGTCGTTTGCTTTTTCGTGGTAGCTGAAAGTTTTTGATGGAGACAGCCCTGCTCCGTTTGAAACCAACCAAAGCAACAGCATAAGGGAAACTCGGGAGTTTGTGGCAATTCAGAGAGATTTTTAACCGCACGTCTCATAAAATGGGGAACTGAAAACGGGTTTGGGTTTGTTTGGGTCTGATTTGTGGGTACAAACCATTTTCAACACCTGCCAAGTCAGAGCAAGTTTTTCTTTTTCTGTAGAGCAAAACGCAGCTTTGAGTCTTTGAGCTGCGATGCGGTAATGGAGTCTGCTGATGTTTCCAGGATGACTCTTCTCCTTATGAAGCTCTTTTTCCGAGATCATTTGTTTTCGAGAGAAAGTATGAATTTGTCTAAATGGTCGTTTGTGATTCTCACCGTCATGTTTTCGGTTTGGATACCAATATCTGCAGATTCGCTGACAGGTAAGGTTTAACTGACACTAAACGGGGACGGCTGTTTTATTTACCCAATATGCCTGTTGTTGTTAACTTGTTTGCAGGGAGAAACATCGTAATGAGCAATTAGCACAGTCAGCTCTCTGCCTCTAACTCGTTAACTCAATTTGCTTTTGGCTAACCACAGCTGCAGAGGCGTTCAACATCTGGCCAACATAAAAAAAAGTTATCAAAAGCAAGTAAAGGATTGACAATATTGTATATTATTATATTATAATACAATCAAAGTAAGTGAGGGGGAGTTTTACCTGACAGGTAACAATCAGCAACACTGACTGCTCAAGGGCAATGTTTTTGAGATCAGGTGATCAATCTTTATTCATGCTGGGAGTTCATGCTAACAGGGGTATTTACATCAAGATTTGGAATTTGTACTGAAACAGGTGTAAGTCGGGCATTTAATGTAAATCTGCTGAGACATGGGTGAATCATAATCAGCAAAGAGAATTCTTCCTCTGTAGAAAGATGAAAGGGAAATTTCTGATTTCTTAAGAAAATAGTCTTCATGCACTATACAGAATCATTTCAAAAGTGTGTTAACTAGCTTTAAAAATAAACAAACATGACTGTTTGGGAACTATCAAATGCACCCAGTTGATGAAAACAGTGTCCCTACAGGGGCCTCCACCTGTCAGCTTATATGTTTTGACCATTGTGGTCACTCTGTCTCTTGGGCAGTATGATTAGCAGGCAGGGAGATTACTAGACACCGATGTGAAGAATGGAGAATTTTTTTTGGATGTCTCAGTTCCTATTTGGATGTGAAGGATGAGGAGGGGGTTCAGGGGGCCAAATGCTTTGGTTTGTGAGTCAGAGCTTGTCTGACTCAGACTCCAATCCAGTGATGGATGGGGTACAAGGGCAAGAGTAGAGAGTTTGGAGGGGAGGTGGCAGAATGTGTAGTGATGAATCCAATGAATGGCGTGAAAAGGAGAAAGGGCAAAGGCGCGGCAGTGAATGGATTCCGTACTGTTAAAAATGCAGGAGGATAAAAGAGGGAGCGAGAGGACGATAAATGCTTAAGACTGTGTCAGACATTTTTGGTATGTGCACAACCAATGACATTTAACATCTGAGCGTTCTCACAGAGTGGAGAGTAGGAGTAGAGGCAGGGTGGAAAGAAAAGATCAGGGAAAAAGTGGGGGACCTGAAGGGAATTAAGGGAACAATGGGGAGGAGATGAAGTAGTTAGGCACCAATGAATCAGTGGAGACAGGCCACACACACACAGACACACAGTTTGTCCATAGCCTCCTCTCTCTGTCTGCAATCTCATAAGGGGTTTGCAAGGTTATTATTATATGAACTCAACTAAAAAGATACAGAGAAAGAAAATGGGTCTGTTTTGGTTCAATGCACTGGGGGCACTGTGTGTGTGTGGGGGGGGGAGAAGTCAGGGTCATGTAGAATATTGAAAGAGCCCAGCCAAGCTTAAAAATAAAGGGAGCAATGACTTTTGATGCCAGAAAACACACACAGACAAAGACACAGACACCCTGTGGGCTCTTTTATTCAGCCTTTTGGATTTTGAGTTATGTGTGTTGCATGTGTCAAAATCAAGACATGTTATAGTTAAGAGTAAAATAAGTCCTGCAAAAAGGTGCGTTTTAAATCTGTTGTTTTGGTTGTTGAATCATGGGCATTTATGTGTGTTGTAGTGAGATGGGTCATCGTAAAGGGTCAAAGGTTGAAAGGTGACCATGAAACAGACTAGGTGGGCGTGTTAACAAGCTTGAGAAAATCTGAAAACCAAGTTTGCTCATCCTCAAATGATTTATTTTTTTCCTTATCTATAAGGAGTTGCCTTGGCTTGGTTGGTTGTGTGGATGCTTTGCATTTTTCTGTGATGCTGCAAAAGAAGGAAAAGATTTATTGTATCAGAAATCTGTGCACATCTTATGTGCCCTTGCCAGGTCGATGGTGCTAGAAGATCCAAGTTTTTAAGTTACTTATTCCAATTTATTATCATTGAAAGTTTCAGAAGTTAAAAAAAGAACAACATTTTTCTGACATCAGACATCTATAGGCTGCAGGCCTGTGAATACTGTTAGGGAGAAATTGTGATTATAATTACGTTTAGTTTGTATTGAGCTCTCTGTTCTCAGACACTGTTTAAGCGATATGGGCAGCCTTCTTCTAACAAGAAGCCTTTGTCTCAGTATCACCGCTGTCCTTCTCAGGTCAGCCTCATTATCAGTGAGGAGCAGACCATAACCAGAGTCATTAAAAAGCTAGGGTGCTAGTTTCACTAGTGTTATCATATCCTGGCAACTGCAAAAGTAAGCCTGTACACAAGTAATAAATATTTATCAAACAGAACCAAGTGAAGACTGTAGTGCTGGACATATTAGCTGATTGATTATTAGGTCAACTGCAATTCTGTTTATCATTTAAGCGTTCCAGACGTTTATTAAACAAAAATTTGCTGTTTGTGGATTGTGGAGATTTACTACTTTTCTGTGTTTTGTGTCACTATGATTTGAATATCTTTGGGTTTTGAATTGTTGTTTGGACTATTTCACCTTAATCTATGGGAGTTTGTGTTACGGATTTTCTTTATTTTTGTTTTATATTAGATAGATGACATGATTAATGTAGTTAATCTAATTATGTGACTTAAACTACTGTAGGGTG
>VOQK01028649.1:0-15400 GCA_015052645.1 Benitochromis conjunctus | reverse complement strand
GAGCCATTAAAGGAAGAAAATTCTCCTTGGTAAGTGTGAACATGAATTGATCTTTAAATATGACCTAAAGAATTGAAACATGTATCTGTGTTGTCCTGTCAACTTGGTGGGCTATGAGTTGATAATATGATTAAATGAAATGATATGAAGAAAAAAGGGAGAAGAGAAGGCTGACACAGCCTTGACGTTTTTTCCCCATCGCTGTATAACACAAACACATAAACATCATTTCCCTGTTTGGCCACTCTTGTCTGCTTTTTGTTCTGTTTACATTTTTCAGATTATAAGCAGAGGCAGAAAACTGGGCTCCTGTCCCCCCCCACCTACACTCAGTAAAACGTGACCCTGACCCAATGCTGCAGAAGCTGGACCCACAACAACAACCCGGAAATGTAAACAGTGCTGCAAGGAAGGGACAGTACACAGCGAAGATGGAGGGCAATTAACCAAAGGCCCATTTCACCACATGGAGGGAAGTTCCCAGACAGCTCTAGCTGACAGAGCTGTGACAAGATGCCCTTCAGGCCCAGATGAGAAGTGAGCCCAAGCCACAGAGAGCTGACCTTGATAAGCTCTGCATAAAACACCATGCAGACCGCTGATGGACTGATGATCAGGCAGCAGAAGAAAAGGGCGTGGCAAAAACACAAGGAGCAACTGAGGTCAACACCCACATAAGACTGGAAAAGCCAAGCAGCAGGTTTCACCTGTGGTCAGCGTGAGCACTGGAGAAAGGACTGCCCCAACGGGGGTCAGAATGAAGATGGACAGTGCTGGAAGCAGCAGCAGCGAATGGTCAAATAGACTGAACGGGAGGAGGGCAGGACCCCAAGGTATGCCTCAGGCTCTGGTTTACCCAAAAGACAGAAGTACAGGAAGGTGATGCACGCACACACACGCACACACACACACTCAAACATTGACTTATCATATGCACACGCACATGTACACTGACTCAGCACAAGACACAGACAAAAACACATTTACACCTGTTGATTACATGAGAAATGACACACACACTTAAAATCCAAAATGCTGGTTTACTGAGAAGCGATTGATCCACGTATGAATATATATATATGCACACATGCTCATACAAATGAAGAAACGCTTTCCTAACAACTGCTGCACACACTATATAGACTTTGCTGCAAGAAGCCATGATTACGTAGAATACATTTTGTGTCATCCAGAGGGCACACATCACATGTAGATTTAATAAAACAAAGCTTATGATTTTTTGATTATGTAAACAATGTTTGTGTGGTGAGAATTTAATATTGGGGACTCAGAGGTCACACACTCGGTGCGGCCACCTGACTCCTGGAAATTAAACCTTTGATCAGGACACACCTCTGACCTCTGCACCTGACCTCTGCACCAGGGCATGTTTAGACAAACACACCGGGAGATTTTATCACCTCAGGCCATCCGTGTGTTAAATCAGGACTTTTCTTTAAAACAGTAAGAATGTACTTACCTAGTTTTTCAGTGATTTTTTGACCACTTTCTTAACTTGTGGAATCAGATTAAGTTAACTTTCTACATGTTTAAGTTGTAAGAAATTATTGGGTTGATTTTTTGTTTATATTTTACCATGAAATAAACGCCATATATTTTCAAAGAATCAAGTCGAACATGCATTCCTGAAACAAACCACCCGTTGCCACCCATGTCATTGTCTTGGACTACTTTTCTGTTTTGGAACTTAAAAGGCTGTGACACATCCTGGACAGGGAGGAATGCTGGTTTGAGTGGAGAGTCAAGGAGGCCATTTACTTGAAAAGTGAAAGACCATCTCTGAATCGAAGAGGGGACCTAAGGGTTCATTTTTCACCATAATTACAATCTGTGATTGCAGCCATTCCAACTTTGTGAATGGTACTCATGGCCATTGATCAATGATCAGTTGTCTTTAATCAATGGTCATGAGATTTTGCATATTAATGCTCAAGGCACTGACCTCACAGCTCATTGTCCATTCAGGGGGCTAGTTTCAGTCAGGCTGTTTATAATGTTGGGGAAATCTGCAGTCAGCTTAGACTGAAAAGGTTACTTGGATGAGTGACTAAATGTTTCTGTACTGAAAACGCTACATCCCGATGAACAGAATCAACTGTTTGAGAACTGAAAGATTCTTGTTTCCTAGGTTCTCCTATGAGGATATGTACATCTTTTCAGTTATATTAACTTTAATAACAGGAAATTAACTAGGCATATAATTCTTTTCTTTCTCTCTTTTTTGCCATATTTTCAAGTAATCTATATTTGACAACATAATACTAAAACTGAAAATTTTGTTTTTGGTGTGCCAAACCAATATTTTTAGCTGCCCCCATATGGCCAATGCTATGAAAAAATTCTAATGGCACTCCTGTAGCTAGCTAGTAGCCTAGCTTTTGTATTGCTGATGATCTATGTGCATGCTGCTGCCTCTCAGCTCATGTTGGTTACAAAATTAACCCCATAGCTTTAAAAACTCTGAGGCCGTTGAGGCTGACGACTGGGACATTGAATGTCACCTCAATGTGATGCCTGAGCTAGTGCAAATATACTTACCTCAATGCACAGCTCAAGTATTGGCGACTGTATGTTCTGGACACTTGGTGAAGAGTGTCTTCAATTAGCTTTGGGTAGTGATTGAAAGAATTTGATGGCAGATCAAAGTGGCAGAAATTAGCTTTCTCCAAAGGCTGGCTGGCCTCTTCCTTAGAGAGAGGGTGAGAGCTGCTACTCCTCCATATTTAAAAGGAGCCAGTTGAGGTGGTTCCTGGGTGTCTCCCAGGTGAGGAGGATGCCCCACCTCAGATGGGTCTGAGGTGTCAGGGTCTCATGTGGCTCAGGAGAAGGGTGTCTGGGGTTCACTGCTTAGGTTGCTTCCCCCGCAATCCAGTCACAAATAATTAGAAGACAAAGAATGAGTGACTATAATGATTATCTTTCTCTTATACTTTATTAATCTGTCATGATTCGGCTGTGTGCAGGCAGGAAATAGGACCCAAAATGCAGACTCACGAGAACAGGAGTGAAACTCAAAAAACAGCTTTATTAGCTGATGGAGGAAAAATACAAAAATAATCCAGAACGAGAAATAAATCCACAGGGAGGCATGAGAAAAGCAAAAACAAAGCAAAACATCCAAAAATACTTCTCAGGGAGACACAAGGAAAACACACAGCAAAAAACCAAAACACAGACAGCAAATACAGAACACACGGCGATGGGGAAAACTAGACACAAAACAAAGGGAGCACAGAGAAACAAGAGGGCAGAGAACCTGAAACAGTACAAAATAAATCTAACAACAAAAAATAAACACAAAACGCTGGGTCACCGACCCAGGACCATGACATAATCCTGTAGGGAATTAGTCCCGTAGGAAATTACTTCTCCGCATTTGACCCATTCACTCAATGATATACTGGCGCTAAGTGACAAATCATCAGTATGTTACACGTTTGGAGGCATGAGAGCCATTTGGAATGAATTTATAGATGTAAATGTGTTTTACACTCTGATCATGAATCGCTTTGGAAAACACTATGAGATAGGGTTATGGTTAAGGTTACGGCTGGAATAGACAGCTGGAGCATGTGTTACTGCTGGGAGTGGCATTCTATTGGATCCAACTGAGAATCCGGAGCGTGTCATAAGGATGCCAAAGGGTACCTTTTGCATTACTATGAAAAATGCAAAGGACGTGACAAATTAGGGCAGATCTGCAAGGGAAGATCATCCAGTTAAAAGATGTTTCCTGGGTCTGGGGACGGATTGCCCCTCTGGGGGTAATGGTGCCTGGACCTGGGGGTATAGAGTATGTTTGGGGAGTGTGAGTGTGTGTACAGTGTTCATTTCTGTTTGTCTCCATGTTGGGCAAGTGCTGAGTATTTATATATGTGTGGATGAGGGTGGGAATGCATGTTTATGTCTATGTGTGTCCCTCAGACCTCTGGTACTGGACCTCAGTCCACTCTGACGCGGCTGGCTGCCGGCAGAGCCTGCAGGCACGTCACTGCACCTGTGGCTTCTGCATTGTGGCTGCTGCCCCCCCCCCCCCCCGCCCCCCCCCCCCCCGGGCTCTCCTCAGCTCTTTCTAGGAGGGTGGCGCGGCTGCCCCTCCAGTGGTCCTCCTTGGGCTCTTGCACTCTGGGATGCCTCTAGATGCCTGGGGCCTGGATCTCCTTCATGCCTGCTTCATGTCCTGGGGGTGCAGGGCTATGGCTCCCCACACCTTCTGACAGACAGTGACATGGAGAAACCTTTTGAATACAAGCGCGCTCATCCACACAGGTGTGCACAAAGGAGTACACATGGGTGTTCACAATCCCCAATTGTGATCCAGCCAATTTTTAGTGTCTTTTCTCACTGTCCCTCTTCCCCTCTGTTTTTCTTTTCTTCTCCTTTTCTTGAACTTCTCTTGTCTACATCTTTCCATTTCCTATCTCCCAGTCATGTCTGTTCCAATTATAATAAGTTAAGAAAAAAAATTAATAAAAAAAACCCATAAATAAATAATAATAAAGATCAATCAAGTAGACCAGTATGGCAAAGTCGTAATGATCCACTTTTCTTTTTTGATGATGATCCATTTTTCTTGGCCTTTCAGACAATAATTCTGATTGCTACAGTGCCCAATGGGACAAGCAAAGAAAAAAAAAAAAGAAGTTAGTAGGCCAGTGTTTTGACAGGCAGAGGAATGGCACAGAAGACCAGCATCAGTGTAACCAAGAGAGGGACTGGAGAGGTCAAATGTCAATCCAAGGTGCAGATGACTGGAAACACAAGGAGCACAAAGTTAATATGAGAAGTATCAAAACCAGAGCAAAACAGTTCCATTAAAATCATAAGGTAGCTGACAATCTGGTAGCATGTGAAAGTCTGAGCTGGTCTTAAATACAGCCAGGTTATTGCTGCCGATAAGTTGAAGGTGAGGAGAGATGGACATGGGAAAGTAGAACTCTGCTAAGAGGCAGAACCAGAGTTTCAGAAGCAGGAAGGGAAAAGTACACCCGACTCTTACGCCCAGCCACAGAGCTGTTTGTAAAAACAGTGATAAAACAGTGATTTAAAAAAAAAACTGTGCAAAAGGAGTGATTAAGTAAAAGAAATAAAAGAGGAAATAAACAAAAAGCAGTCCTGCTTAAACCATAACAGATTATTAAAATACTCAAAAACAAATGACTGCAAAATTAAATGGAAAACATAAACTATAACGATAATGATGTGACTGGGAAGACAGATATCATTTCATAGAAAGTGCACAGAATAGGAATAAACAGCAACAGAACACTGACTGATGCAAATCTACAGCTTCATTAAATACTGAGCTGTAGCTGGCATTGATTTTGATGACTATTTAGCTTTCATCACATGAACTGGTGTGTTAATGACATTGTCTGAATAGGTTGAGCCACTGTATAAAATACATTGATAAAAACAAACATGTTATTGCTTAATAATCACATAACTGTGAGATTTGGATGGAGTTTGATTGACACATGTATTCTTCATCAAACCAGAGGAGGAGAGGAGATGAAGAGTGCAGCAGATTTGGTGAGAAACCAAAAAAAGAAGAAAGGTGAAGAAGAGGTGCACATCAAAAACAGCAGACAGAGGGACATTGTTTAAAATGAGTGATTATGGTACATTACAAGCAGAAGTTAAAAGACCTAGGCTGGTACAGCCCAACTGTACCAGCTGGTACAGCTCAGGATATTTTGTATGCTTGTGCTTGTACATAGGTGATCATGTTCTTAAATGTGTAGTGACCAAAAATTTCTTAAACTGAGAGAAAAAGACAGAATAAGCAGCCCACATTAGACTTCAGAGGCTGAAGCCTGGAGGAGGGCTAAGTAAAGTGAAAAACTGTGAAGGGGGAGGGACATAGAGCACAGTCCACAACCATCTGGAAACAGGGAGAGAGGAAGGGAGAAAAAGAGAGGAAGCGAAAGAGTGGGACAGACATAGACAAAGATCTCTTCGAAAAAAGGAACAAAAGACGAGTATAAAGAACTTTAATATGACAATTTAAAGTCAGATTGTGGCATGAAAAGTGAAAGTTAACATGATATAGAGAGGAGAAGAGAACAGAAAGGAACAGAAGAGAAGAGAACATAAGATCCAGAAAACAAACTGAAAAGACTGTTTGGTCTAGAAAAGATATCTGAAAAGGAAAACCAAGTAAAGATCCAAGTCAGGAGCTGAAGAAGCCTGGAACAGGAGCGTCACAAAGACCAAAGATTTTACATTTTTGAAACTCATGCTAAGGTAAAGTATGTTCCAACAACAGTTTTAACTACAGAAATACTACATTATCAGAAATATTAGTTAGACACAGTACGTCCCTATATTTTAGAACTGTATTTTGGTGTTTGCGTCCCCTTTCCTACATTCAAGATTTTCACTTATTTAAAGACATTATAGCAACAACAAAGCAGTAAAGGAATAAAGATGGCTGTGTTGAGGATAGGAGTGAGGAGCATGAGAATAAA
This sequence comes from Benitochromis conjunctus, assembly GCA_015052645.1. NCBI lineage: Eukaryota > Metazoa > Chordata > Actinopteri > Cichliformes > Cichlidae > Benitochromis > Benitochromis conjunctus. The sequence continues at coordinate 8,909 of VOQK01028649.1, read as the reverse complement.
GAAAATTAAACTGTACTTTTGAATCTTGATAACAGAAAGCAACAGTTTGAAAGCAACTATGTAATGTTTAAACAGTTTTCTTTTTTTGCCTTTGATGATAAAGAAATTTGGCTGAAACAGATGGACTGTTTTCAGACCCAGAGTTTGTCCAATTTTTTTAATCAATTATGATTATGTTTAAATTAAACAGTTTTGCTTTTATGAAGCTATTCTGCATTTGGACACAGCTGGTAACTCTTAAACTTAAAAAAAGAGAAAGATGAGATATGTTTATGTGTTGTACCAATAGAAAATTGGTAGAAACCATTGTTTCTATCAGATGGACATACTTCTTTGCAACATTTTTACTGAAACTAGCAAGCCAGCATGGGACTAGCCTGACAAGATAAATTACACCATGTGTCAAGTGCCTCATATGACGGTATTACTTATATTAATATACATGTCAAATACAGTTTTGGCAGACTAAACAAACTGTACTGAATGAAATTCTCATTATCTGAGATAATAATTTCTCTATATTTTTTAATTTTAATTTTATGATTAAGTTTGAGAGCTTCACCTTCCATCACCTATTCTTACGTCTGTTCTGTGAACTTGCAAAAATAAACTATGTGCAAATATCCCCAAATCATTAATAATGATAATGCAGTGAATGTGGATCAGGGGTGACAAATTAATTAAAATTGGTATGCAATAATCAGTAATAAAAGAAGACCTACTTATTTTCAATTTGCACACACAAGTAAACACGCAACACTCAAGGGCCAAATAAATATTTTTGTGTCATTGCTAATGTCATATTAGCTACTTATTAACAATAAATCTTATATTACTTCACATATATTTGTTTGAATAATTGAATTCCTAAATACCATTGCTACATTTGAGGCATCCTGGATATTTTTTTTTTCAGATAACTAGTCTGCTTTCCAGCTCATGCCCCACAGTAATCATTGAAACGTGGTTTCCTCAGACTTTTGTGCTGTTAAAAAATAAAAACAAAACCTTGGCCCTGGGCTCTGTGACTCATAAAGGCATGTAAAACGGCTTGAGAGTATTGTAACTGGGTCTAGTGAGTAGGGGAGGGAACTTCCTTCCTGTCAGAAGCTTCCTGTGTGGAGTCAGTAGTCCATGGCACAATCTAAGCGTTTATAACTGAAGACTTTCCCACTAAAGTGCTTTTGAGCAAGTCAAATTCAAGCATTTTTCAAGTATTGTCGAAATGTGTTCCAGTGGGCTCTATGATGTGCTGGTTAACAATTTTGCTAGGCAAGCAAAAGCTGCCAAATAGGCAGGCAAATAACATAAAATAAAAAGGTGCGTGATGCCGATTTTTTTTTTAAATAGCTGCGCCGGCTGCCAGATTATACTCCAAACTAGTGAAATTATTATTTACATTTAAACAAACAGTTGTCAGCAACTTAAATCAAACATACAACCACGAATGATATCACCATGCAGAGTGGAGGAACTTGAAGATTCCTCCACGGATATTTTGAGCAGTACGTCATCCGACACACAGCCTAACCAAGCGGATCAGCATGAATATAACTGATACTGAGGACCTACTCACAACCGACATTCAGATGCTTGTGTTATAGTCCACAAACAAAAAGCTGTCAACTCTAAAAGCGGACAATAAATCCCTAAAACAAACCGTTCACGACATTGATTTACGCCAGACAGTGATTTTCTCAGGAATCCCGGAAAGTAAGCCAGATAAACCCGAAACGTGGATTAGAAACGTCATGCAGTCCAGACGGAAACAGTCAATTGCATCTTTTCACCGTCTCGTCTCGGAGCCCAATCTCATCATTGCTAAGTTTGAACAGTTCCAGTTTAAAGAACTTGTTAAAAGCAAAGGGTGTGAATTAAAAGGAATATCTTTTGGTATGAACGACCAGTTTCCTAGGGAAAGCAACAACAGACGTAAAGTATTTTAGCCCATTCTAAAACAACACAGACAGAAGGGGAAACACGCCTCTCTTGTCGTGGATAACCGTTACATCGACGGACAGTTGTTACAAGGATCCCACTACCACCCCGTGGCTCGTCTGAATGGATAAGTAGACAAAATGATCAAAACCATATAGCAAAATTATAACCCTTATTATTATTGGGGTATAATAGGGATTTATAATTATTATTAACACTTACTGCCTATTTCTTAATTATCTCCCAGGTCCAGATCAGAGGATAGATTGAAAGTAATTTATCTCTGGTTCTCTTCCACAGAGAGTCTTTTGTCCTGTCTTCCTCCCCTCACTCATTCCCACTGTTGCCAAAGTGCTGGCTCATAGGGGGCCATCTGATTCGCTGATTTCTCTGTATGTATTGTAAGCAAAGAGCCTTCAAGCAACTGTTGTGATTTGATAAATAGAATAGAATTGAGTCATTAAAAAGACAAATATTTTAAGATATAAAGGTATTTTATAAATAGAGAGAGATTATCCCCAATAATACATGTGATTTATTGGTTTGTTGTTGTTTTTCTCTTTTTGGGAGACAGATGAATGCAAGTGGTCTAAGCAGAACTCTATTATAGAAATTTACCAGGAGTGGAACAGGCTTTCACAAAATCTTTTGCTTTCTATGTATAGTATTGCTAAGGGCTTCAGCACTGTTGGTTAGACATAAAAAGTGTGCCAAACTTAACTTACTCTTTTAACTTACTCTTTTTTAGATCCCATAACCAGTCCCTTTATAAGACACCCAAAACACAGCACAACAAACCATGAAAGATTATTAATTCATCTTTAACTATGGTAACATGTTTTTCAGAACAAAACAATGTATTGGATATTTCACACAAGAATTGTTTAAAGATCTCTCTTTGTCCTATTTCCCTCTTTCTTTTCCAGGATGCCAGTGTCACAGGGGTGTTTATGTGTTGTCAAGTATTTGATGTTTGTCTTTAACCTCATCTTCTGGGTTAGTATTTGCAGAATTTTTTATTGATTCCTAAGTTGGCTTTGTGTTTAAGATTTCTTTGTGGTCTCTGCCAATTTAGTGTTGCATGATGCATTCATTCACTCACACTGTCTTCCACTCTGTACTAAATTTTGGCTGTGTTAACATTACATTTCCTGAGAAGCTAGGAGGATGTGGCCTGTTTGGAGTTGGAGTCTGGCTGTCCTTCACACAGTCAGAGTTTTCCTCTCTTCCCCTTTCATTTCCGTCTCTCTCAGCTGCCAATCTGCTGCTAGTTGCTGGTGGTATTACTATGATAACAGGCTTTCTGGGTTGTCTTGGAGCGCTTAAGGAGCAGCGTTGTCTATTGTTTACGGTAAGACTTTATGGACATGTAATAAAGGTACCTTATATTGAGAAATTCTAATCTTAGTGTGAAAACATATTAGTGGGGTAAACTTTATATCTTGCTCTTGAATAAATTGCTTCACCTTTCAACTGCTCTTATCTTCTCTGCAGTTCTTTTTGATCCTGTTACTCCTGGTCCTGACAGAAGTGACTCTCGTTTTAGTTATCCACATTTTTCATGACCAGGTAAGCTCACTGTCTACAAGGTTCAATTTTTCATTTATTTATTTATTTTTTTAAAGGTGTTCCAGAACAATAAAAAAAAAAAATCTAAATGTCAGTTTTGCAAGGACATGCAGAGGTTTAGTGTGACAGATAAGGGTCTTATGGATAGGGTGAGATGGGAGCAAATGTTCTGTTGTGGAGACCCCTAAAAGGAGTCGTTACAAGAAGAAAAAGAAGCAGTTGTTACAGAGTACACAGTAAGGAAAGTGAAAATATGTAACGATCCCATAGTTAAATTTAAGAAAGACTCATTAGAAAATACTAAATTGGAAGAAAAAAAGAAGAAAAGTGAACAATAATTGGAAATTAGCACTTCTAAGAATCAAACCAGCATATTTTAGAAAAAAAAAATCTAAAAAGGGGATATTTTCTTTAAAAGTTAAAGGTCTTAAAAATAATATATTCAAAACTTCATAAAGCATAAAAAAAAATGTTACAAAAAGAAGAAAGGGGCACGTGCCTATACATTGTATTTTTACTTAGTTACCCATTTAAAGCACTTTTTACTACAAGCCTCATTTACCCATTTACACACATTCAAGTGCTATGCATGCCCAAAGCTACTGTATATATACATATATACACCATTATTATTTTTTTTTATGATTAACTGTATATCTTTGTTTCTTTGACTGTCTTCTTGTCAGCTTGATTCAAAAGCACAAAAGGAACTAAAGGAAGATATGAAGATGTATGAATCAGATTCCGGCCTTAAGAATTCCTGGGACAATGTCCAGAAAATGGTGAGCATTCTTACTGAACAATGACTTCACGCACATGAAAATAGAATAATCCTCTTTTCAACAGAATAAAGGATATACTGTGTAGCCTGGGAAATAAGTTGCCACACAGGACACAGGGTTCTTGCAGCAATTTAATGGCATACAGATAAGATACAAAAAGGAAAAATCACAAAACATCCAATGAAAAAATATGCACAAAAAATACAACAGTGGCTTTGACTACAGATAAATACAAACAAAGGAACAAATTAATCCATCCATCCATTCGCTCCTGCTTATCCTTTTCAGGGTCGCGGGGGGCGCTGGAGCTTATCCCAGCTTTCTTAGGGCGAGAGTAATTGTTTAACATAGATTAAATATTTGGTATTACTGTCCTCTTTGCATCCTATCATCTGCTCTTCCAGTTCAAGTGCTGTGGCGTAACCAACAAAACAGACTGGTATAATGTGCTGAAAGGAAAGTTACCCTTATCGTGTTGCTCAGTTGGGACACAGACCTGTGTTGAAGGATGGACTGAGGTTTGTTGATTTTTTTGAGGGGTGGGTGTTAATCCTCTCAAATAAAATAGAATTTTCTTACAGATCAATGAATGCATGTGTCACACATACTGCTTGAGCAGGTACAAGAATGTCTTCAATCACTGGAACAGCTGCATATTAAAGTCTTTGCATTTTTCAGAGCAGGGTCCCTAATTCCAGGAAGCAGGTTTTGCTAACAACTCTTAGTTTGTTAACTCCAAGTTCAGGGAAACTCCAGATTTATGTTTCAGAAATAGAGTAGACTTCAGCTCTGAGTCAGCTACCAGGGTAACAGACTCTGTGAACTAAAGCTGAGGCTATGAAGCAAGATTTTGGCTTATCCAGATAACTTTAGGGCTGGCCTCACTATAATGCGGTAGATCTGACCAGCTCCGCTCCAGCTTAGGTTCCAGATTCAAGATCAAAAGATATGAAATCACCCAAAGCAGTTCTCCAGAAAATAGCGTCACAATTGCTGGAAGATCCCTTGGATCTCTGCGGGAAGAATAGGAGGTACTTCAAAACTTTGAAGTATCGTCTAATGCAACCAGTACTAGGGTAAGTGGATAGATACCCCAGATAAACTAGTAGTACATGGCTCAGGACCAGTAGATATTCCCACACACTAAAAAACTGCTCGTTTATACAGCATAGTCAATTATTCTAGCGATTAGAAGCTATGCCGTGTTTTTTGTTAAAAATAAACTCTTAGTTGATCTGAGTTGAGTTTGGCAACTGTGGGTTTCCTGTTTCAGAACAGCTGATCAGAGTTAGTTAAGTCAACTGTGAGTTTGTTCACCCTGAGTTAAGCACATGCATTAATTGAGCAAGAAAGTCATTATCAATGGAGTCCTGATGCTGTGATTCACCATGGCAACAGATGAATAAAGAGCAAAGCCTCCATTGCAATCCAGTGGACCAAGGAATATGAATTGGCTATGTGTTAGTGCTGATTGTGATATTTTTATCATAAAACAGGAGGAAAGAAAAGAGTAGTTTTAATCAGTTTAAGACACGCAGTAATCATCAACTGTAATCCTAATTTTACATTTGATTTTAAATTAATTATTAAACCGTAACCTGAGGGGGACAAAGTGTGAGTGACAGAAAAACATGAAAGAGTGAAAAAATCTGGAGAAATAGATAATGACACAGTTACATTTTTTTTTAATCAAATAAGAATAAATGTTTGCTACAGTTTATGACCAGTAAAACTTTTTGAATAATTCCAGTAATATTAGAGAGTTACATTATTTCATCCATGTAGATGCTAAAAATGACAGCCTCATCATGGCATTTAATCTGTTATTAGACTCAATTGGCTTCATTCAAAATGTAAAAGAACCCACACACCAATTTTATCAGACTCTAGATCTTGTGGCGTAGAACATGGCGTAGAAACTGAACATTTAATAGTGTTTCTTGTCAATAATTTTACCTCCTCACTACGTATGACTCTGGATACTGTAGCTCATGTGAAAGCTTCAAATCAGAAGTGGAAAGGAAGGAAGGAAATGGCATATCACAAATTTAGAAGATCATCATTTAGCCTGGAGAAATAGTTTGCTGCTTTATAAGAAAGCCCACTGTAAAGCTAGAACATCTTACTATTCATCACTGATTGAAGAAAACAAGAACAACCCTCGGTTCCTCTTCATATTTCCCCTATATTGGTTTCACTTCATTGGTTCCCTGTTAAATCCAGAATTGAATTCAAAATTTATTTGTATTTCTTCTTCAGTCACCTTTCTCACTCACTATGTGTTAGTAGACCACTCTGCATTGAATCATATTTGTTATTAATCTCTGGCTCTCTTTCACAGCCTGTCTTCCTTCTCTCACCCCAACTGGTTGCAGCAGAATCTGCTGGAGGTTTCTTCCTGTTAATAGGGAGTTTTTCCTTCCCACAGTCGCCAAAGTGGTTGCTCATAGAGGTTCATATGATTTTTGGGTTTTTCTCTGTATGTATTATTGCAGACTCTACCTTACAATAGCCAGGGTCTACGTGGAGCTGAACTGAATTTGTGCCTGATCTGGTCTGAAATCAAAACGGATCATGTTTTGGATTTGACCTGCTGTTCAAATGGCAGCATAGGCTCTGATCCACAACAGAGCCTGTGATATCTTCTGGTTGATCTGGTCAAAGAACTGAGACTGATTTTTAAGTGGAAAATATGTTGAGGCTCAGATTCTGAATTCAGAATCTAATGACTGAATCCTAATCTGTGAACAAATTTGCATCTAACATGGGTAGATGATAACTGACTCACAGTTGAAATTAACTCTCTTTCTGGAACAGAAAACAGGAGTTTCCCACATCTCAGGGTTAACAAAGTCAGAGCTACGATCTAAACCTGCATCCTGGAATACAGCCCTGGCATTCGTCTTTGCTTTTCTTTCTCTATATAGCTACTCTCCCTCAACTGTTTCCCCATGTCCTTTGCAGCCATGCTACCAGAAAGCAAGAAAGTGGCTGATAAAAAACATCACCTCTGTCCTGGTGTTTGGAGTGTGTATTGGTGTTGTGCAGGTAGACAATATTCCTGTTTTCTACATACTATACACTGTCCATAAACAAAATGTACATTTAAACTTAGGCTTAAACTTTAGGCTCATAAAACTTGAACTAACGTATCTTTTGGTAATAATCTATTGCAATATTGTATATACTCTAACATCTTGGATCATATATCAGCTATTAGGAATTCAGTTATTCATGCTGATTGCTTTTAACTGGTAAAAATCGCTTGCACTTGCATATACTCTGTGAATGGACAGCTGAGGACAGTGCAGACAAGTAGTTCTTATTATACAGTATCCTAGCCCACTTGGAGTCTGAGTGCATAGTTGGTGCATTTCTGTGTAGTTCCTGTCATATGTAGCGTTAATGACTTATTAATGACCTGTACATCTCTTGTTTTTTCAGATTTTGGCCCTAGTGTTCTCCATGCTCATGTATTGTCAAATTCTTTCGGCTGAGAAACACTTGGACTAACTGCAGTAAAGCTGTTCAACAGATGTCATTTGAAGGCCTATCAAACTCCTGAACTGAATTTCTAAAATCCATAATCCAGCCTGGAACATTCCACTGATTAATTTCAGTTCAGATTTCCAGTCATTACATTATTGGCTATTACTGTTAACACTGATTTACTTGGTTCTTCCACACCGTGTTGTACAAATAGATATGTTAACTGGGATGTATTAATTAACCTACCAATGCTTATCATTTCCTTGATTGTAGATACAATTTGCCAAATATTTTTAAGTATATTTTTAGCCTTTGGATGTCATTTATCTAAGATGTAAAAAAGCACAGAGGAACACGCTTAACTTGCTGGTTCAGTTTGTGTATTTAATCCAGCACAGTAATAACAGATAATATATTTGACACATGAACCCTGGAAAATAGATTTTTATTTGACTTTAATTCTAAATTTAAAGTTTTTTAATCATTAAACTTTGGCTCTTGACGGAGGCGGTCACACTTCTCTCCCTCTCCTGTCCCTTATCTTTCCTGCTTAGCTTCTCGTGTCTTTTGTCTAGCTTTTGTGTATTTGTATTTCTCACCCTGAAGAGATTCACAACTATGTTCTCTAAAACCTAAAAGACTAATTATGGATCTGATCAACTGGTCACTGAATGCGTGGGACACCCCCCCTTCTCGAAGAGAAGCTCGGGCTCGGGAGAGCCACACTGTCCTCGGAGACTGAGGACATTTACTTTTTCGGAACCTATTCGGAACCATGATAACAGGACGATTGCTGATTGGAGCTGGCTTTGTCCTGGAGTATCATTATATAATTGAAGAAAGTCGCTAGTGCTGCTCAAACCCCCCGACAAGCATGGCGGCTAGGATGGATTTGTTGGGGAGAGCCGTGAGTACTCAGTTGTGTTCATTGACTGCGAAACGGAAAACATCATGGAGAAAGCTCACCAGTCTCGTGGGAGCTCAGAGTATGCTTATCGCGTGTACTGCAGCCAACAAGCAGTTCTTGTGAGCACTCAGACTTTGGGCAATGGATGCAAAGTGGATAAGATCTTGGGAGACGCACTGCTCTTCAGTGGGAAATTGGGAGACCTGAATGACCAGTGATGGACG
>VOQK01028646.1:0-18198 GCA_015052645.1 Benitochromis conjunctus | reverse complement strand
ATGACTATGCTCCTGTAAGTGCTGAGCAGTATCAGCTGAGCAGGAGTGAGCGCATGCGTGGGAGCACATGGAAAGTTAACACTTTACTGCTTGGTTTACTTGGCTTTCCATTAGTGTATGTTGTTTGGAGGCTGTTTGCACGTCCACATTTTACTCAGTGCTACTGTGTTGTCAGTAGTCTATCTGTGAGGGCATTATTAGGAGATTAAACTGTTGTTTGTTAGGGGCTCAAATGTTTTTGCAGTTTTAAAACAATTTCTAATATTCTTCCCTGCCCAAATAGTTGCAGCTTTTTCACGCCACCTTTGAGTCTGTTTCTTCATATCAGCTATAAATTTCTGGCATCCGACTCCTGGTATGGTGGGACATGTCTTAGAGATTTTGATAGACCATACCTGGCTCCGAAGCTAATCTTTGTTTGCGTGTGCTTTTGCATATTTTAAAAAGCTAAACTGAATTTGTGACCTGTAAAATAAAATATTTTAAAAAACAAACCATAGACCGAGCTAATCAAAGGGATGTTTTAAAATTGGAGGCCCAACAATTACAAGGAACAGAAGAGGACAAACCAGTATCTTCAGCTAAATTCAATCCCATACATTCTGAGATTATCGTTGGTATATTGTGTAGGAAGCATATGTACTTTCCCATACTAGTGTTGAATACAATGTGTTTGAGGACAAAGAAAAACAAATAACCCTATCTGATTTAAGTAACTCCATAAACTGTTTAACAAGTCAGGTAACTGTGGTAACTCAAACATAACCTCAGTCCTTCTGAGAAAGATAACCTTGAACCTTATGAGTTCAGCCCACATCAAAGCATTTCATTGATAAAAATGACAATGATAAACTACAGTTACTGGGTAAAGCAGCAAACAAGTGGCCAGTCAATATTGTCCTAAATAGCCTGAAACTTTTCAAGACGACAAGCTGATAATGAACAAGATGACTAACATCTCCTTTACAAAAAAATAAAAAGTTAACACCGGTTTTTAGTAATTAAATGGGTGAAAAATAAAAGCATTAAAAAAATAAAAATAAAATCTCATTCACCCCCCAAAAAATTGTATTCTTCAAATTACTCTTTACATTTATAGATGTGGGTTTAAAAATACTAATAATATTAATTGTGACTGTTGCACTTGGAGATATTGAAGTTCAGTGTTGCAGCTGTTCAAAAAGCCCCAAGTGGACAGGAGATTTAACTCTGGCATGTTAAACAACTTGTATCATTTCGTTTGACTACGAGTCTCTGCAGAGGGAAGCATGAAACAGGGAACACTGCAAATATGTTCTTGTAAAATTATTAACATACCCTAACATATTGTAACATTCAGATATGGATGTACACACTAACACAGACCCATTAATTGCTGTATACATGACAAACATATGTTAAGTAATAGTGCCTCCAGCTTCTCTGGTTGTCTTTTAAAAAAAGAAAAACAACATGTATCGTTTTATGCATCTTACACTGTTGCACAAACACACTCTTTCCTTCAGTTCTGCTGTTTCAGTAAAATACCAGTACTATTAAAGAGCAGGAGTATGTAGGACTTATAGTGAGGACTAATTATAAACTTTGTTCGGATAATATGCACTGTCAATATCTACTGTCATGCAAATATTGGGGGTGAATAAGGCTTGCTTTCTGGTGTTAAATCTAGTGTATTTCACAGTAAATTGACTGCCACGAAACTTAGTAATGCAAGTTTGTGTTTCATTATTCGATGGAGCCGACGAGTAATACTCATCAACGCAGACAGACACCAGCTGATTACAACATGTTGGCAATCTGCCTGCATTTGTAAATGAGATGAACTGAAAATCGTCGCCAGTCTGTTTGAGAGTGGCAGCAGTCAGTCCGAGTTAGACCGAGACAGGATCACTCCCACCAGACGACCAAAAACAAAACACTTCAGTGCAATCACTCACCAATCGCAGTTGTTTCAGCCTCAGTCACACTATACTAAAAAGTGCCTGAAAACAGCCCAACCAGGAAAAACTGGTGCTGAGTGAGGGATTGCACTTGCAAATGTTTGGGCGGTCTGGGATGTGATTGCAAGCAGTTACAGAACAATGACGTCTTGGGCATTTACTGAGCTCATCATCAGAGTTAATAAAGATGTAAAATCATTCAGCTCAGTAACGTGTTTTACAGCATCATGGACTGTAAAGCATATTACTGAGCATGCAAGGTGCATGCCGTGAATGACGATCGGGTTAAGGTTGACCTTTTCACTCAGAAGTGCAACTGCTCCTCTCTATCGGCCCGTCACAGCAGTTGCACAATCACTTCCAAAGCATGCAGAGAAATCCTCATAGCAAGACTTTTGAACTGCGGGAGATGAGACAGCAGGCCCATTGCATAACTCCAACCCTGTTGCATGCATTTACGCACATGGTACAGAAACGGTACCTTTATTAACACATGACAGCTTACAGTAAACAGCACTTTGCTTTCTTCTACACAGCATACATATCGTCACCTGTTACACACAAATTTCAGAGGAATAGTTTGGAGTAAAGCAGCTCTCTGGATAAATCTGGTCCAGTCTGTGGCCGAGTGAGTTGTGTCTGATGTGTGAATTTTACACAGTCCGCCAGTGTTGAGCCTGCCGCTGGCTCCACTACAGCACCATGCATCTGATGTAGACGGCAACAGATTTGCAACAGATTTGAGATTTATCACAGTTAATCGTGGGATTATCACAAACAGATTGCACATAAAAGCCAACTTGACCGATTTCAATTACAAATTGATACAAGCCTGACTCAGTTTTACTCCCCTATATCCTTGCTTTATCACCGTCTTGATGTACAAAAATTGATTTGAAGATGCGAACTGACTGCGAGGGGTCTGAGACCCAGTTCACACCTTAAAATCAACCATTACAAAAGGCAGAGAGATCAAAAGCTGATTACACACATTCACAGTCGTTTATTGTCGTGCCACGGTTTCCAACCCCTGTACTTCTTATTGTAACTGTAGCCTAAGGGAATAAGTGTACCCAAACCACAAAAATAAAACAACTCCCAAAACATAACTACAGGATCTTCTCACTGTGGGGATTAAAGGTGTCGTTTTTTCCTTTTATTTGTCACTGGCCTAAATCTTTTGTGCATGAAGTTTGTGGTTTAAGTGGAGGAAATGAGGTTTAATCCAGAGGAAGTATCAATAAGACACTAATGTTTTAGGAATTTGCGAGAGTCATTATCCACAAGGTGCTTCTTTCTCCACACACGCGCACACACACACACACACACACACACACGCGCACGCACAGGATATCGTGGTGTGAAGCTAATGAGTCGTCTCGTCTTGTTTCCTGTTGTTTAAACTAAAGCAATTCACAACACTAGACTTACTGACACACACAGCCAGGTATGTTGGCAGGGCTACTGCCACCTCTTTCACTCCTTCCTGGATTAAATTACTGCTTTACACAAACTAACAGGCAACATAAACAGTATTAACAGGTGGATAAACAGACACCGTCGCAATAACAGCTCCTCGTTGTTACTCAACCCTCCCTATTGTGTTTAATCAATGATCTTTATGACATGTCTACAAGTTAAATGAGATGATCAAACATGCAGAATTTGTTTTACTAATAAATCTATGTCATAATAACAATTTAATCTCTATTATTTCTGTTTCTAGTGACGTACTTGATCAGGAAAAAAAAAAGGGTTATCCACAAATGATTGAAAGTTAAAAATTTACTAAAGACTTGTGGAAATATATAGATGTAAAATCATGCACAGCAGAGTGGAAGCGCTCCCTGATGAGTTTAAAAACACTAAAGAGTGTGTGTGAGAGAGTCCGTGTGATGACTAAACCAAGCTGTTTGTTCTGCATATTCTTTCTGTGGTTAAATAGGGGTTTTCAATCAAGCACCGAGAGTCAAAGTACACAGAAACCTGGTCCTCTCCTTTCCCTCCAGCTGAATCATCAGCTGGAGGGAAAGGAGAGGAGCAAGGAGGCGTAACATGTTGACAACTCGCGCCAGTGTGGCAGGTTGGAGCGGCAAACCTGTCTAGCCCACTGCTCTCTACCCGCTTCTCTTTCCCTCCCTTCTTACCCTCTTACTATTCCCTAAGCAAGTCTCATCTGTTTTTCTGCTTCCTGCCTCTTTTTTTCTTTTGTTTCGGTCTAACTCCTTCAGGGATCTCCTGCACCTCCCGCCTTCCAGTGAAACATTAGCCCCGGCTGATACCTTAAACCCTTGTGGGAGTGCTTGTGCGTTAACTACTGAAGGTATCTTCAACAACAAACAGAGCAAGAGGCTGTCTCCAGAATGCACACACAAACACACACCGTGTAGTCACGCTACCGATGCATGTGTCCCGCTGTAACCCAAGGAGGTTTGACATAACTATCTCGCCTCGTGACTAATAGAGATGACTAACACACACACACAGACACGCATGCGGGACGCACAAGTGTCTTGGAGCCGTTTGTTTGCAAAGAAACAGTGGCTGCACTCGAGATACGGACACACAAAGTTTATCAGGAGTCACAGCGCCACTCTGGCGTCACATTCCAGCCCATTACTGACAAAAAATAAATAAATGCTGAGCAATAAAATTGATTGTTTTAGTAAAGTATTGACTGAAAACTGGGTGTAGTAGAACTTTCCCAGGATCACGTCTCTGACCAGCTCACATTAACTGTTATACTCTCAACCCAATTATTAACCCGTGAAGTCACAAAGGAGTTTCAGTGCTCTATGAAAAAGGAAAAGAACTCATCGGAAGAGACAGAAAAGATTGATGTATTTTATAAGCATGAATACCAAAAAAAAATAGTTGGTTGGTTGTTGGTTCTTGTCATAAGCCAGCACAAAAAGCCTTACAGAACTTTTCTAGCCCTGACTGTGAGTATACAGGTGTCGTTTGTGTTATAAGATAAGTCAAGCTGTGTTTGTCTACAACTGTCAGATGACGATCAAACCTGGAAATTCAGCTGTCTGGTATATTAGTTTCACTTACATTACAGGTGTCAAATCCTGTTTAGACTGAAGGGTCGACTGGTGTCACTGAATCAAATGTTACACATAAGAGAAAATTACTTCTTATCTATTGAAGTACCACACAAAAGAGGCAGATTTGAACAAATAATTTTATGAATACAAGATAGGCATTTCACTCCTGTGAATCAGCAGGATGATTCAGCCAGCCGGGCTTTTAAAAAAAAATCTTCTTTGATTTACAGATAGTACTAGGGTCATGAGAGCTCGAGTAATCGTATGCTAAAAGGTTCAGCGACTGTCAGCTTGCTCTTTTTGTGCATCAGCCTCATGCAGCTATGAGTATGTTTTGCATTTAAAGAACAAAGTAAATGGGTTTGGAATTGGTTCTGTTATGCTAAACGACATTCAGGTCAGTAAAGATTATAGTCACAGCAGTATGTGAGGTGAACACAGCCCATGAAGACGCATGTACAAAATGAATCACATCTCAGTGAGTTAAATTAGTGAAGCAGGTCAGACCAAACGCTCAAAGGGTGCTTAAATGGGACTGCTAGGTTTCCACAGGTCATGTTGTAGGTCAAGGGTCGCTGAGTCGGTCAGCTGCTGACCTATCCAAATTCCTATTCTTTTGGGAAATTAATCAAAAAATTACACAAAGTATTACCATGTTTTAACTATTTTGTGCTGCTGTTTTGCTCTTCTTTTGGCCACACAGCTTTGAAACAAATAAATAATGTAGTTTACGTTAATGTGAACAATTTTGGCAAAAAAAGACATGCAAATTGGAACCTCGGACCTCTATGTCCTTATACTAAAAGGGTTTTAAGAGGTCAGGCACACACAGCCTCCAGGGAAACCAGCCTATCAACCAGGAAGGAAACCCCAGAAGGTCCGAGTGCCACTCGATGCCCCGTTGTACTCAATCATTAATCTCTGTTTAGTAGAGTGATATTTACACTGTCCGCCTCTCTTTTCTGCTCAAACTAACTAGCCCGAAATTTCAACATAAAGAGTTTTGATTTCTTTGCACACATATAAATCTGATAACCAGTCACCTACTCACAGGGGCATAACTATTCTTTTCCTGGCCCTTTCTTTGGGCCCATAGCACACTTAATCCTTGAGACTAGTTCAGGGAAAAATTTGCCAGATACAATAGCAAAGTTTGTGGGGATAGGTTAATTGGAAACACTAAATTGCCCATAGGTGTGAATGCGGGAGTGAATGTGAGTGCGAATGGTTGTCTGTCTATATATGTTAGCCCTGCGACAGACTGGCGACCTGTCCAGGGTGTGCCCCGTCTCTCGCCCCAAGACAGCTGGGATAGGCTCCAGCGCCCCCCGCGACCCTGAAAAGGATAAGCGGAAGCGAATGGATGGATGGATGGACAATAGCAAACTATGAAACAACTGTGGGAAATCCTCTGACCACATCCACTCATTCTGTAAAGGCTTTATTCCACTATAACAGGATTTACTCCATACAGCATTATATAAGGACTACACTAAGTCATGTGATTTTAATTGATGGAAGCAGAGAGAAAAGAGCAAAAAAAATTAAAAAAATAAGGTCTATACCAGGAAAGGAGAACAAATTAACTATTTTAATGAAACAATCATTCCACTGATTGTTAGAATTATTCATGGCAGAACACAATTAAGTTAAAACCACCAAAAATTACCTCCAATGTTATTGAAGGGAGAATACACAGGATGATTCTCTGTCTTTTCTCCCCAGATGAATAAATTGGATACATTTAGTGGAAGGTTGGACTATTTGCAGTGTAAGTTAGGCTGAATATGACAGTTGAAATAGTGAAAGCGCAGTGAAAGACTGGACCTGCTGCAAAACTACTGCAAAAGATTAGCATTCTAACAACCGTGCTTTCACCCTGGAGGTCAACACGGTTCAGCTGTGGCCAGAGCTCCCACGTGAACTTAATGCATCGTGCAAACAGCAAGCACAGTGTGAACAAAACGGTCCATTATGAGAGAATATTCTTAAAAGATAATTGAATTTATTTAGCAAATGATTACTGCCTTTGCCATTGTCCAGTCATAACCTCTCGTATAATACTAACGCAGGATCAACAGGGGTTGCAGTTTCTCCTGCTCTTTAAATTTATACATTTCATAGCCAGTTTTGAACATTAATGATGAACCCGAGTGCTGAATAATAATTTCTGATCTTGACTTGACCATTGCCATTTTCTCCAGTGTCAGCCATACTTACGGGGCTCTTGGAACCAACTTTGCCCACTTTAATGGCATCGACACAAAATCACTTCAAAAACATTTTGCAGAAAACAAAACAAATCAAAACCACATCAAAAAAAAATCTTTGAGAAAAACAAAACGAGCACAACATTTTCCAATATGACCCCAGGTATGTACCCTTCATTTCCTAATGGGGTTCAGGATCCTGAGCAGTAAACAATGTCAAGGAGAAAGGTCTAATGTGTCATGTGCGGATATGTGTGCGCGTGCGGGTTCTCGGTGATAACAAAGGGCCGCAGGAGTGCGACCCCTCGTGACCTCTGCAGAGCTGCTGGCATTAAGTTGTTTGTAAGGAGAAATAACATTTGTCTCCTGCTGTGTGTGTCAGTCAGATAAGCCGTGACCTCACACACACCTGTGCGAGATTCCTGTCTCCGTCTCTGAGGTGAACTTCACGTGCTTCAACAAAAGACTGTTTGTGAGAATCTACATTAACAGCCTGACTCATGCATGCACAAACACTCCCACAGAGCATGCGTGGGGCCTTCTTTTATCTGTTTAGCACTTGAAAGAGAAATTCAGAGGGGGAAACAGTTTTTCGTTTTAATGTGGGCTAACAAAAAAAAGACTAGCAACAACTTTGGTAATGGAGACAACCACTCAACCATTATGAATGTATTTTGAAATGAAAAATTATTAAAAATCAGGATGTTTCTTCTATATTTACTTATATAAGCTGTCCTGCTTTACAAAGTTCCCTGAAATGACCACTTTAATGAGCAAACAAACAAGATAGAAGACACCGATACCAGTTCTCCCTCATCATCAACATCATCACTACAGGAACTAACGCACCCCAAAACACACACGCATACAAAAAAACTTTTACAAATTGCACATGGCCACTCTTGCACCTTCTTACTCTCTCTCCTTTTGCAGGAACACGAACACAGTGGGTAAGTCCTGGCCTCTCTCCCAGACCCTGAACCGTATCTCTGTTACCGCTGCAGCCAAACGGTTCAGACCACTGGATGTGTACTGCTATCGATTTCACACAACAAACATCGCCCATTTGTGTCTGAATGTGTATGTACAAGTAGCCAGAAAACACCCGCGCACAAAAACACAAACACACACACACACACAGAGCTTTGACAGGGTCTCACACAAAGGACAGTTAATTGCTTGTATGTGGAAAGAGAGTAAATATGTGTGTGTTTGTGGGAAAGGTCTCTTTGTGTGTTCCTTGACGGGGGGTTGGCCAGATTAGTGGCACTGTGTTAGGATTTCTACTAAATGACACAAAACAACCTATTAAAAAACAAAAGAAAAGAAGAAGAAGAAGAAAAAGCTAGAGACAAGCCGAAAACACCCGGGGAGGAAGCAAAAACCATGACGGAAAGAAAGAAAGACTTACATTTGAAAATGTAAAATATTAGCTTTTTTTTTTTTAAATGACCTGTAAGAAAAATAAATGATCAGAGCAGATGTTTATCAATAGCCAATACACAATCAATTCCTAAAAGGTTGTTGCACTGTGTAAAATGTAAGAAAACCCAGAATGCAACTTGTAAAAATCTCCAACCCAAATTTTATTCAAGGATAAATTTACAATTTTTATTTGCAATAGCACACTGAAAACATATCAAGGTGTAAAATTTGACGACAACAACGTACATCAAAGACACTGGGACAGGAGCATGTTTACCATGGTGCAGGATCCAATTCCTCTATTAACAACAGTCTGTAAATGTCTGGATACTGAGGAGACCAGTTGCTGGACTTTTGGAAGAGTAATCTTGTCCCATTCTTGACTGATATACAGTTTAAGTTGCTCAACAGTTCTGGGTCTTTGTCGTATTTTTTTCTTTCATGGTGTGCCGAATGTTTTCAGCTCTTGAATGCAGGCAGGTAAGTTTATGCCGCAAGCAGTTTTGCATTGTCTTGATGAAATGTGCAAGACCTTCCCTGTAAAAGACCTCATTTGGATGGGAGTATATCTTGTTCTAAAACCTGTCTACCCTGTAATCTTTCAGCATTGATGGTGCCATTGCTGGTGCGCACGCTGCAGTCCCATAGGCATTAATGCACCTTCTAAGGCTGATAACAAGCTGGCTGGTCCCTCTTCTTTTGGCTGGTACAGTGAACTGGGCTCACAGACAGGGACGTGCAGTGATGGGATAATGCCTGTTTTTAATTGATTGCTGGCTGAGAGCTCGAAGATCAAAAGCATACAATAATGGTTTTGAGCTCATACTGTACCTTGCACAGAGAGATTTTCAAAATGTTTGATGATATTATTAACAGTAGCTCAAGAGATATTCAAAGTATCCGGTTTTAAATTGAGGAACATTATTCTGAAATTGCTTGTAGAAGCCTTTTGTTTTCCAGATTAGTGAAGCTCTGCCCATGTTTCTGAGAACCTCTGCCTCTCTAAGATGCTCTTTTTATACCCAGTCATGTTACTGACCTGCTGTCAATAAATCTAGTTAGTTGCAAAACGTTCCTCCGGCCTTTTATTTATAGTACCATGTACTTGTCCCAGACTTTTGATGCCCCAGTCCCAACCTTTGAAATCTTTTGCCTCCATAAAATTCAATAGGCTAACATTTTCAGAAAAAAAGAAGAACGTTAAGCCCTTAAAAATGTGGGGTTACATATTGGATATAAATAAAGTATGTAAAAGAAAAGCCTTAAAAGGACAGAGCACAGGTGAATTTCAGACGAATGGGGCTCGCGTTTTATGTCAGGAGGTTTCCACAGAGGGCCAGAGGGAAAACAAAGGGATTTGTGGGAAAGACGCGATGAGAAAAGAGTGTAAATGGGAGATGTGGTCAGAGATAAAGCGAGACCTGCAAGTGCGTCAGAGTGATCCAAAGAGATACAGTGACTCACAAGGTATCACATGTACACACTGACACAATAACATATGGACATGTGAGCAGGGGGGAAAAAAAGCAGGGGAGTGGGTGAAACCTGTAAATGCATAGACTGTTTATATGTACACTTTAATTCCACAAGATTATTTTTATTTCACAATTCACATTTTGGGGGAATTTGACTTCTTTTCACCAGCACAGTGGATTTTAAATCAAACCATCAACATATGACAGACGTTTCAGGTTTAATTCAAGGTGGCACTGTTTAGCAATTACAGCCCAAGTCTTCAGAGGCTCAAAAGAAATCCAGCAAATTAATATAACTTTAAAGATAATGATTGTTTTAAGTACTTGGATGACAATAAATATGCAATCAGTGACCGCCTGAAGTCTAGAACCCACTGTGAGGTTCCTTTTTGCAGAATTGGCTGAATCTGCAGTTACATCATCAAATAAACAGTAGTGACCCGGTTCCTCTTGCAGCCATATGTGCCCATGCCACAACATCGCCGCCACCATGACAGATAACGTGGTACGCTTCAAATCATAAAGTGTTTCTTTCCTTCTCCATATTCCTCTCTCCCCATCATTCTGGCAATAGTTAATCTTAAACTGTGCCGGCTCTTTCAGATGTTTTCTGGCAAAGTCTACTCTGGCCTTCCTGGTTTTCACTTTAGTCACAGATTAGAATCTGATTTAAACCCTCTGTGTTTACATTCATGAAGGTATCTCTTGACTGAAGACTTTGATGACTACCTCCTCAACAGTGTTTTTGACTTGGTTAGTTGTTGTGAAGGACTTTTCTGAACCAAGGAAATAATTATACTGTAGTCCACTTTAGTCATCTGTGGTTTCTCAGGTCTTTTGGTGTTACTGAGCTGGTCAATGCGTTCATTAGTTTAAAAATTGTTCCAGATTATTGATTTTGCAACCACTAAAGTTTTGATTTTCCAGTCCAACAATCTGCAGTCTTTCCACCATCTGCATCACCACATCTTGGGAATTCAGAGTACCAGTGAACTAGTTCAATACTTGGAATCAACTTCAGATCTTTTATCTACTATTGTCACAGAACAATGAGGGAACAGGTTTTACTCGGGCATGCAACTGCTCGTCAGTCAACTGTCCATTTTTAAGCCTCTGAAAACAGGTGACTTTGTATGAAATTAAACTGCAGAAAGAGTTCAAGCAATACTTTTGTTGCACTTCTTGAATTAAAACCGAAAGTCTACTTCTTTACATGGTTATTGTTTGAGTTTATATACAATGCAGCATTGTACAAATATGTACAGAGCTAACTGTAGATGGCTATAAAGTCATCTGCATAAAATGAATGATCCAAATTTACATCGTTTTCTAATCTTGGCTGACTTTGACCTATACATGAAGCAGTTACTGCTGGAGGAAATGAAAATGATCAAATTATAAAAAAAACACAAGGTCTTCAACCTTACAAAAAAATACAAGTGAAGACAAATATTAAGCTAAAGACTATCTTGAAAGTCAAAAACATATTTCAGTGTTGATGTCATCAGCTAGCTTTTTGCTTTTGCTGAATATTCTTTTTTCCTCAAATTCAGAAAACTTTAGTGAGCCAAAGACCTCAAGAAACTGCAAAGTAAAATCTGATAATTATAACTGAACCTCATTGGAGTGAACACATGTCGATCCTTGTGCTTGCTTTTTCTCCCTTCCCATCTTTGAAACTCTCACAACATCAGGCTTGAACTGAAATCCTGTGTTGTATATTCATTCAAATATATGTATTGCATATTTCCCACATGCCATGCAATTGAGGCTAAAAAAAAATGTAGGTTATGATCTGGCAAGAGCAATAACATGCCAGTGCATTAAAAAGATGTTCTTTTTTGTACATCTCACAGTATTAGCAAGTGTTTAGGGCATATCTAGAATTCACACTGATTTTCCCATGAATCCTTTCATTATGCATTATCATAGCATCAGTTTTATGTTTATTCACCCCTCTGACATGCGCTGCCATCAGTGCTCATGCTCAAACTCGATGTCAGAGGTCACATCTGTGCATTATGTGGTTATATTTAATCCATGTCAGAGATGTACACATTTATCGTGAAATCTGTGTGAGGAGGTCACACTTTGTATTTGCTAAAGGAACATTTGCTTTAGTGCAAAAGTACGCCAGGAATCTGGTCTCAACCTTTCAAATAGTGCTGCAGTCGCTTCTCCTTTTATTTATTTCTTAATTCTGAGTTTAAAATGCTTAATCTTGTAAAGCGATGTCGTTTCAAATGAGAGCTGACAGAAAGAGAGACGTATAGTAAAGAGAAACGTGATGAAGAAAAGAACAGATCGGCGCTGCTATCCGAATGTGTACATTTTTCAGCAGCTAAAAGAAAAGCTTGGTATGGTTTGTAAAAGGCTCACATTTATGAGCCATAGCAACAATAATTACATCTATTAATGGCGTACCATCAGTACACTGATGGAGGCTGACATACACACTGGGGTGTATCATTGGATGGAGGTTCATGCCTGGATTTCTGTTCGCATTTACAGAAACACTTTATACTACACCAGGTGTTTTTGTTGGTGAAAAACTGCTGTGTGGAAACGGCAAGTGAAGAGTGCTGGACAGACAGGTGAGATATTTTAAAAAATACATTAAAAACATGCATAAATGGACTATATAGAAGAATACCAGGTCTAAGATAAATGAGTAAAGATCCAAGTGTTATGAGCTAATGGTGTTTTAGCTGTTCATCAGATATGCATCCACTTATGTTAAACAACTAGGGCCTGCTCAATAAATTTGTATTGTAAGTCAGCGTGTAAATGTTATTTAATACTGGTTGTTGTTATCCATTCTCCATAATGCTACTGAATTATAAAGGAGGGATAACATTCACTGGCCAATGGCATGATGTCAAAGAGGGATAATAGCACATCTAGAGTATGAAGTAAATCATCCAAACCTGAGATGCACTAAAGTGATGCGGTACTGCTTGGAAAACGTGTCTTAAATATTTCAGTAGCATCCTGGATGATTAAAGCAATATAACGAATTTGAGCACAAAGATGGGCAGGCAACAGTTTGCATAACCAAAAACAGTTAATCAACTCTCAGCTAAAAAGCAATGATCCATTTTAAATCTTATCTATACTTCAAAGGAAGTATAGGGAAGGAAGTGAAGGAAGAGAGTATGAAACAGCAGTGCTAGCCAAAAATAAAGCTGTTCTCCCAACACCTATGAGCTGTTCTGATGACTCACAACACACAGCACCTGTTCAAGTATATAATGAATAACAAAAATTCATTTGAGTGAGGAGGAGGGTGTGTGTATCCCTATCAAGGTGAAAGTCATGACATGGCCAAGTTTGTAGATGTAGTCGCATGCTTATATGTGCATTCGCACTCATAAACAGACATAATCAATCAACTGGGAGTCCATATACTGCCTTACCTTTCATTGAGGAAGTCTACTACTCGTTTGAAGTCGTCAATGCAATATTCTCTCTTCATATCCATCAGTACACTATCAGAGGCTGACTGCACGGGAACGTGGAGGAAGGCATAGACGCGTGGATGATTCAAAACCTTGGCCATCTCCTAATGACACAGATGGGAATGGGAGGGGGATGAAGAACTTGATATTTTAAACATATTTTGATATAAAAGGAAAAAAAAACATTAAGGAGGTAACATTATTATAACATGCTGATTTTTGAATGTTTATTTGTCAGTGTGACTCTGTTAGTGATTGTGGATATGCTACAGCAAAGTAGTGGATTGTGTCTTCGACACCTCCACATCACCAGTTAACCCATCATGCATCGCTTCGGACTGTGGGAGGAAACTACACGAACATACAAACTTCACACAGACCATAATGTCCATTAATTAATGATTTATTGACACAGATCAGCACCTTAAAAACTAAAACGTGCTAAAGGAGAAAAAAAAAAAGTCACTCTGAAGGCTCACTGCAGCTTCTGGTGAATGATAGCCGCTGGCTTTGAATAAAATAAAAGTGCCATTAACATTCCTGTCTCTTCCTGCACTCCTTTCACTCCTGCACTCCTTTCAGAGCTTCTACAATACACCGCTTCCCTCTCTTATTTATTTTTTTATTTTCCCTTTTCATATCGGAAATTTAAAGTCCTAAGAGTCAAGGTTGCTCCAGTAGAGGTTCTTTATGTCTGGAAAGTCAAGAGCTTTTACTGAAGAATGCAGGTCCTATTTTCAGATCAAAACAGATTCAGAAGATTCTTCATTTGATTTTTATTTAAATAAAAACCCTCTATGCAACAAATCAAAAGAATATTTCTGCCAGCACACAAGGCTAAGTCCACAATCTTATATGATAAATGGTGAAAATTATTATATTGGGGGGAAGAAAATGCCCAAAAGAGTACTTTTTCTAACAAATAATGTTGCTAAGCTAAATTAAAACCATCATCATCATCATTTTTGTCTAAATGTTTTTAAAGGAATCTGAAAAACTGAATTCACGAGGAGCAGCACTTCATATAACATGTACCCCAGCTCTTATACTTTTAATAAGAACACTGCCGTTTCATGCACTACAGTGATCAGGGGAGTTTGCGAGGCTTTTTCTTTTCTTTTCTTCTCACTTTTAATTTCCTCAGTAATAGAACTGGAGAGAACACAGATGTCAGATTTTTCTGATGGACATAATCAGGATGCTATCATCGCCATGCTAATCACCATAAGAAGACGAAAAAGAAAAGGAGAGGGGAGGAAGGAATGATTTAATGATTTCCTACAAGAACGTACTGATTGCAGTCCGTCTTCTCAATTAAGATCTATTGTAGAATGTGCTCGCCTTCTTACGCAGACATTAAAGCATATGTGTGCATGAACACACACGGGCACAGCTCAGTATCAGCGCCACGGGGGGTTGACCGCTGGAAGCTCCAAATTAGAAAGAATTAATTTGGTTGGAAAATGGAGCTTGATTGGTGACAGAAATCAGGCTACTGCATGTGTCTGTGAGTGTGTGTGTAAAAGAAAAACCGTGAAAAAGAACACGTATTTATGTGTTTTTAAATGTATTATGAACCAGAGTAACAGAGTGAGGGATTCATTGTGCCTCTATTTCTAAGTGTAGATGCTTCATTGCTTCATATACTTCAAATTTCTGCTCTTGAAGCTCTTTTAGAGTCCAAAACCGTCGATGGCATCCGAAGAAAGAAGCAAAAACTACGTGCGAAGCCAAGAAAGAGAGATATTCCACAACAGAAACAAAAAGTACGATGAATTAACATTGTACTACAGTAATGAAATATACTTCAAATGGTAAGGTTCTGTTGTGGTAATATATTATAAATACAAATCTAGATGTACTACTATGGCAACAGTGTATGTATGTGGAAAACATGGGCCTCTTCTCTGTGTATGCCTTTCTCAAGTGTAACCTTTTTACCTCTGACAGCCTGTTCTATTATTAAGTTGCAATCCTCTAATGTGTTTTCCCTGGCAAGCAGAAGTGACCTATAAGATCAGACTAATGATGTCTATCAGAGAGAGGGTTTTTTTTTTAATGCACACTGGTGTACTTTGATGAAATATACTATGTGTAGTAATGTGTTGATTTTGAATCCGAATACTTTAATAATCACTAAGGAAATCTGAGATTATTAAAGGGTTACAGTTGCTCCAAGACTATAACAGTAACAGACTGAACTAATTAAATAATACAATATATATTACAAAGTTTACAAAATATAAGAAATAGGTCTAATATATACAAATTATAGATATCAGGAATATTATAGAGGTGATATATATATATATAAATATTACTGACATTTGACTCTAACCTTTAAAACTTTGTCATTTGTTATTTTGCTGTAGAGCGTGTGCTAAAGTGTGTAACTACTGCAGTGTGTACTGTGCATTAGATGGAGGAGTTGTACAGGGAGATGATTTCCTGTGTCGTTCAGTGGTGCATTTGGTCGCAGTAGATTCAGTCTTCATGCATACGATCTATCCCCGGAGCTTCCCCTAAATTAACAGCATTGCCAATTACCAAAATCACTTTTTATGTTTCTGTAATGATTAATTCACCAGTATGTAAAACTGTTTAATCAAAATTATATGTTTTAATTCCAAAATATAATTATTGTTGCTATGCATGAATTTTCAAATTTGCTGTTGTACAAAAAGTAGTTGAAAAAAAATGTTAAGAACATTATTATTTTTTGATTAAGATGCCAAATTATGCGTATTTAATTGCATTCCAGAACAGGAAAAAAAAAAATTTTCATAGTTGAACGTTATGCTTGATTCATTTCTGACGTCTCAGAGAAATTTAGTGTGTCGGTTCAAGTGTGGGTATGAAAATGTGAATTTGGCTTATTTACTCAATAGCGATATCATTTTCGTTAAATCTGGTTTGTGGCGTCTTGTTTTTATGACAGCTGGTCAAATAAATTTGTTAAGAGTATGCACATATATATATGTAAGGATGGACTGGGTCTCAACACAGTTTCAGGTGACGCCACTCACAAGGACCATTTATTATGCACATGACTGTATAACAGAGATCTGCAGATGATGTTGCAAATCCGAGAAGACTTTGTCAGGGCGTCGCTGTGTAGATGTGAGGAAGAGAAAACCCAAACGCTAGCCTCACAGGTTGGTGAAGGAAAAGGACGGTGTTTATTATAATGAACGGACATAACATGGGAGATGTGGCTGACTGACTGAAAGACTGGCTGAACTGAACTGAACCCCACATGTGGAACAGACGATGACAAGACAATGAACTGGAGGAAACTAAGGACTTAAATACACCGGCTAATGGTAAAGAGGATGAGACACTGGTGAGAACACAGCCGAACATAATCAGACTAATGACACAGGAAGTAGAACTGTAACACAGTGCACATAGACTGAGGCCAAAATAAAGAAACTGGAAGCATGAACATGTGGGAAATAAACAGAACATGAACAAACTGAAAACACTGGGTCGACGACCCAGGAACCCTGACAGACTTGAGGATCTTTGACATTTAGTATTAGTAGTGGTGAATTGTTGAAGTGTAAAAAATGCTGTAGTGAGTATGAAATAGGCAGGTAAAAAATTTAAGACAAAAAACAAAAAACAATATAATGTTCAGGAACTACAGTATCTCACAAAAGTGAGTACACCCCTCACATTTTTGTAAATATTTTATTCTATCTTTTCATGGGACAACATTGAAGATATGACACTTTGATACAATGTAATGTAGTCAGTGTACAGCTTGTACAACAGTGTAAATTTGCTGTCCACTCTAAATAACTCAACGCACAGCCATTATTGCCTAAACCGCTGGCAACAAAAGTGAGTACACCCCCAAAGTGAAAGTGTCCAAATTGTGTCCAATTAGCCATTTTTCCTTCCTCTTGTCATGTGACTCGTTAGTGTTACAAGGTCTCAGGGGCAAATAGGGAACTGGTGTGTTGAATTTGGTGTTATTGCTCTCACACTCTCTCTTACTGGTCACTGGAAGTTCAACATGGCACATCATGGCAAAGAATTCTCTGAGGATCTGACAAAAAGAATTGTTACTTTACATAAAGATGGCCGAGGCTATAAGAATATTGCTAGCCCTGAAACTGAGCTGCAGAGCGGTCAAGACCATAGAGCAGTTTAACAGGACAGGTTCCACTCAGAACAAATCTCCCACAAACAGTTTGCTGAAGACAAGCAGACTAAGGACATGGATTACCTGTGGTCTGATGAGACCAAGACAAACTTATTTGGTTCAGATGGTGTCAAGGGTGTGTGGCGGCAACCAGGTGAGGAGTACAAAGACAAGTGTGTCATGCCTACAGTCAAGCATGGTGGTGGGATGTCATTGTTTGGTGCTGCGTGAGTGCTGCTGGCACTGGGGAGCTACAGTTAATTGAGGGAACCATGAATGCCAACATGTACTGTGACATACTGAAGCAGAGCAGAAACCCCTCCCTTCGGAAACTGGGCCACACGGCAGTATTCCAATATGGTAACCACTCCAAACACACCTCCAAAAACACCACTGCCTTGCTAAATAAACTGAGGGTAAAGGTACTTGACTGGCCAAGCATGTCTCCAGACTTAAACCCTATTGAGCGTCTGTGGGTCATTCTCAAGTG
>VOQK01028644.1:5566-16700 GCA_015052645.1 Benitochromis conjunctus | reverse complement strand
GAGACTGGGATCACCAAACCTCTGACAGCCAATAACAAGTCTGCAGGTCACACACAGACACAGTGACCTCACAGGAAACAAGATCCAAGATAAGAAAAACATTGTGCGTTATCATGCATCCGAGACGCAGAGCCCACAGTCATCTTAATCCAAATCTACTGTTTGCAACGCATGCCCAGAACGTATGTGAACACGCTTCTGTGGGTAATGCTTGTTTCCAGTAAGTGCGCACAGTCGCATGCCTTAATGTGTGCGCGTGTGTTCATGTTCCCAGATGGTTTCCTAAGCAGTTATTTTACCAACAAACCCGGCCTGATATTACTCCTGATAGTGCTCAAACAGACTAATGGTGCCTGCTGGGGATCAACGCTTGCCATCAATGCAATATGTTCACTACCACACACACCAAAACACTCTTAATGCACATAAATCCTTTTACGAGTTTGGTCGACCATATTCTGTCCTGAAATAGTTGAAAGAGCAGATTAGTTGAAAGACCCCTGCGGGGTGTAATAGATGGATTTCCTTCCGCTTTTTACTCAGTCCAGCTGAGCTCTAAAACATTCGGCTCTGTGGAGATTATGAAGATGAAACCGAGTAACAATGCATACTGCAGTCTTTGCTGACTAAGAGCTTCAGCAGAGGTTTAGCTTTAGTCCGAGGTCCTCTCTGCTCGTACCTCAACTCTAGCTCTTGTGCGGGACACAGTAAGCACTGCACTCCAGAAATTCTAAGTCTTGCAGTTACGCTCATAGTATTTAGATGCTGGTAAGTATTTGAGTTAAAGTACATAAACCAAACATTAAATGTGTGGACGGTCATGAGTCAGTTTGCATTTCTGAGGAAGTGCACAAACTTCAAAATGACATCTCGCTCAGTCAGCCAGAGGAAGAGAAAGTGAGAGGAGCTGGTGGGGCTGCTTGATAATCTCTTGAGCTCAACCTGCACAGGTGTGTTGCATCGCTGAGCAGGTCAGCTCCACCCACCCACCACGAAGAAAGAGGACGACAAGAGGCCCACGCTGTGCCGCCTTCCCACTCCTGAGACATAAATGGAGCCCATCAATCTATTTACATTGTGAAAAAACTGGACAATATAGAATTATGTTAAAATGTTTTGGATGCGCCTGACCTGACACCCCCTTCCAAACACTCCAGCCTCTGTAAACAGATTAACAGTGAAAACGGAAGAAGACTGCATAAATGATGAACGGTCAGAAAGTCACGTTAAAGATGCAGATTATCAGGAACTAATCTGACGTGTTTCTCGTCAGCTGTAGTTAAGACTTTGAAATGATATAGCGTATTTTGGCAGCTACGGCTTTTTCACCGCTTTTTGCTGATCTGAGAGATTTTTTCTGCGCTAAAGTGGAAAAGGTAAACTGAAGTTCTAAATCTGTTCCTTATTACGTATGACAGTCCTACATGACGGCTCTATTTGCAACCGAACTTACAACTGCTGATTATTTGACATCCCAGATATCAAGTCTGACGTGGATAACAGCGCTGACTTTTAACCTTGTAAACACGCCGGCGGATAGATTATTAACCCTTAAGCCTACTTGGAAATCCTTGAAAGTTCTTCCAAACCTTGCAAAGTGCCCCTAAGTACACTTAAGGGTTAAGTCAGACACACAATTAGTTTGATAAGTGTGTTTCAGACAGCCATCAGGAGAGAACATTGTCTTAACCCTCAGTGCCCACTTTCTACTTAACAAAGACTGGCACATCAGTCCAGATTACCTTCGTTATCAAGAGTGAGAAAGTGTGAGTGTGAGTGAGAGAGATAGAGAGAAAGGGGCGAGAGAGAGAGGAGGCAGGAGGCGTGTCCCAGCGTTACAGCACCCTCCTGTTTTGTCCTACACACCAGAGCAGCTTGCCCCGACGCAAAGACGCACTCCTCCTGCCTCTCCGGAGCAGCGCGCAGGGCTCAGATCAATATGCCGTGGAGAGAGCTATGAGGTACCAGCACACTGCCCCAAAACACACCACGGAGGTAATATGATAAATAGATGTGCGTTTTGTTTTTTAGAGATAAGTCAGATTTTTTTAAGCGTAAAGAGGTTACATGTCCGGACTTATGCGCGCATTTAAAGCGAGAACTGATTATCACAGACGGGAGCGCAGAGAATTCCTAAAGAATGTTTTGCATCATTAATCAAAATATTTTTGTCTCCTTTATTTTTTGAGTTGCAGCAGACGAAGGCAGCAGAGAGGATTCAGTGAGGGAACTTTTTTCTTTCTTTCTTGGAGTTCAGCCCGAGATGGAGCCGGAGGAGGGAAAGATCTCGGTATGGGTCTGCCGGGAGGAGAAGCTGGTCTCTGGGCTGACAAAGCGAACCACCTGCGCCGACGTGGTCAAAGTCCTGCTGGAAGATCAGAACCTGCAGCAGGGCGCCTCAGCAGCGATGCTGTCCGGCTCTCCTCAGTCTTACTGTGTGGTGGAAAAATGGAGAGGCTTCGAGAGGATTTTGCCCAACAAGACCAAAATCCTCCGGCTGTGGAGCGCCTGGGGAGACGAGCAAGAGAATGTTCGCTTTGTCCTGGTGAAAAACGAGGCTTCACTGCCCAACAACGGGCCCCGCAGCGCCGAGGCCCGGGTCGTCCAGAGCCGGGAGAGTGGTGGTCCAGGCGGCTTGCTCAAGGGCACCGCCCGGACCTGCTGGACCGCCGCGGCCGCTGCGGCCAACCTGTCCCAGGAGAAACAGCGGCGCATCGTCAGGAAGGCCTTCAGAAAGTTAGACAAAATGAACAAAAAGAAGGAGCAGACTGTTTCTAAAGATAAAAGCTCGGTGGAGAAGATGGAGACGTTGGTCCACTTGGTGATTTCTCAGGACCACACCATCCGCCAGCAGATCCAGAGGATCAAGGACCTGGACCGGGAGATCGAGCGCTACGAGGCCAAAGTGCACTTCGACCGCATTAAGAGACACGGGGTGAACTACGTGCAGGACACTTACCTCGTAGATTCCACTTCGGGGGCTCCTGCTCTTTCGGATTGTAAGCGCAAAGCGGAGCGTCAGGACGCGCGGTGCACGTCGGAGACGCTTGCGCAGTTTGAGGAATACGCGCGTCGGTGCGAGGAGGTAGTGAGGCTGCAGGAGGAGCTGACGGAACGCGAGGCGCTCGTGGAGAGCATCACCGGGGAGATCCAGGAGGAGTTGAATCGGCGGTGGATGAAGCGTCGGCGGGAGGAGAGAGGCGCAGAAGCAGCACAGGACGCGGACAGTGTTGCGGAGGAGATGTGTCTAACTGTGTCCGCCCCTCCAGCTGTGGAACCAGATGTGGAGAGTTTGTCTGAAAATGAGCTCACGCTGGAAGAGGAAAGGATCAAAACGCAGCTGGACACCAGCCTTTATATCGGTCTGAGGCTGAAGACAGATCTGGATGCCATCAGGGGGGACTTGGACCTGAGTCTGGCACTCTGGGAAACCAAGGAGAGCGAACTGCTGGACCTGCTGGCCAAAGTGGAAACCATGGAGATAGAGCAAGCGAACAACGCACTGTCCGATGATGGAAACGGGGAGCTGGGCGCAGTGAGCGCTGATGCAGAGCCACCATCAGCGGAGAAGAGCGGCGGCTGGGTGGAACAAGCCCGAGGTCTGTCCAAAGCCTGCAACACAAACGATGAGGACTCGGACACGGGGCTGAGCTCCATGCACAGCCAGGACTCTGACAACACACCTGTGTGCGAGTCACTGGTATAGACTCACTTTGCTTGGAAGCATGTTGGACTTTTATGCAATGCCATAAACTCAGGGGCAGAGAAATCAGTGTTGGCAATACTGGGAGAGGTTCTCCCCTACCCAAAATGCACCTCTGTATGGATGATGTAGTTCTATAGCAATAATTCTGACATGTAGTCATGCACAATAAGCTAGAAAGGACAGCATGCTTATAGAGAGAGATGCCATGCTGCTCCATAGCTGACCTTTGACCTGCAAGAGGAAGGTCAACAAAGCACCACTTTTAAGGAGAAATAACCTAGAAGAGTATTATAACAAGCCTCTTAAAATCTGTAGTCCTCAAATTAACTTTAAGGCGTCCTTGATGGAAGGTTTGCTCAGAGGTAACAGTTCGCTTTTGTCAGCGAGTCCGATAACTCGCTGAAGCGACTGAAAGACACGGCTAAGTGTTGTTACGCTGAAAGTAAGGCTAATGGCCATGCATACAAAGTTTCCTTTAAAAGGCCAACATGAAATGTACCTTAATGCACAGTAAAGACCAGTCAGCTATCCACTACTATACAGATAGATGAGTCAGCTAAGAACATGTTAAAGCTCTTTCAGTCCCCAAAAAAGTATAAGTGGGATCAGTTCATTGCTTCCTCTTCAAAATAAGACTGGAAACCATAACCACTGACTATTATTACCCAGAACTGCCCAATATTCTGAGTGATATCAGGGTTTGGACCAATATACCGTAGACTTCATGAACTTATACTGATCCCTGATCCAGTCAGCTAAGCAGAGCTGATAGATCGCTCGATATTGTCCTGTCATACAGTGTGGTGTGTGTCTCTTAAGCACAAGAAGTCATATGTATTTAACCATACTGTTGAACTCTTACATTTTAGATTTAAAAAGAAAAAAATGAACCATTTGATTCTAGTGGTTTTTGATTGCTGTGAGCTTGTGACCCTTTAAACCGATGCAAAGTCAACATCATGCATTATATATTTCCATGAGCTCTTAGCGTTTTAAGTAAGCGAAGCCAGAGAAGGCTGTACAAGCCCCTGGTTTCCAAACATCATTTTTTTAAAGTTGATTTATTTGATTATTAGGTTGGGTTAACCGCAGGAAAAAAAGTGCCATCTTTCTAATGAAATAGCTATGGAAAAAGGGGAACTCCAGCAATGTAGTAATAGATTAGGGGAGTCACAGGAAATGGATTGGAAAACAAACAGAAACAGCAGAGGCTCATGTTTCTCAAACAGATCCCAAACCTCTGAATCTTCTGGATTTCCTAAAATGCAGCTGGATATGAGCTCTAATTAGACCCTCCCGCCCCCTCAATGCCCACAGCTTTCAAATCACAGACCGGACCATATGTTAGATAAACATGAGATAAGCTAGGTGTTGTCACGAGCAGTGACAGAAAAAGAAAACATCACAAATTTATTTACATCAGCTGGGGATTGCGCCTCCTGATGAGTACTCTGAATTTGGTGAGTGAAATTGACGGAGTGCCCCTTTAAATCTGGGTCTGGATTATTGTAGTGGAACATCGGTTTGCTGCTCTGAGCAGTGTTTGTTAGCATGAAAAGCTCCTTACTCAAGCATAATCAATGTGAACAGACAAGAAAAGCCAGATGTTTATATCAAAGTTTAAGTCGAGGAATTACTTCCTCTATCCGATGCTACAAGTCATTGTGTAACAAACTGAAACACCAGGGTTTAATGTGTGAAGCTGCAAGTTAGGTATTTACATTATGCTAGATATGTTTTTTGCCCACAAAATATATCCAAACACAGGGAAAACCCCGCCCCCCCCAAAATAACCATGGGAAATATATGTCACAATCCACACAACTTGTTTTTATTTCCAGTTTAAACAGGTATAACAACATCACACTTATTTACAGAAACAGATTAGACAACTGTCTAATCTAAATCTTTACATGTTGGCAGACCTCTTTGAGTAACACCTGTAAGACTTTAAGATGCTTTTTGGGAGAAGCAGCCCCGCAGTCCCTCCATCTCTGACCACTGAACTATTTTAAGACTCACTTCATCTTTTTCCTGGAAATATTTGCTCCAAAGCAGTGTAAGCTGTGCTGTCTGGTATGCTCCACTAACATCTGCAAGGCAGGGGTGCCTCCAGAATTTTTGCATAGGGGTGGCCAAGTGGGGCACACCAAAAACAGAATTTCCAGTTTTATTATGCTGTTGTCAAATACAGGTTACTTGAAAAATATGGCAAAAAAGAGAGACAAGAAAGAATGCCTAGTTAATTTCCTGCTATTAAAGCTGACGTCACTGAAAATAGAAACATGAAAACCAAATAAGATTTTGACATCCATAATAATCGGTTTAAAGCTGGAATAAATAACAAGTTAATGTTTTAAGTTATTGGGGGGTTGTCTTCCTCTCGCTTGTGCTCACATTTATTAGAATTATTACCAACATAGGACAGTCTTGCAAGGGGTGTCACTGCGGGGCCCCCCCGGTGCCCCCTTGGTGGCGCCCCTGCTGCAAGGGGCGGAGTCAGAAACAGACGCTAATATATATATATATATATATCATTATTTTAAGATCGTCCTTCAACTAAATCATTTACCCTGTGTTATGGCAGCACTGTGTGATTTCAGATCTTACATGTTTGACTTTGTCTACCTGTAAATGGTGAGAAGTAACACATTTGTGACACATAGAAGAAGCTGATGATACTGTGTCTGTGGAGTTAGCTGCTATGTGTCTCCTAACACCAAAATGACCTGCGTGTAGCCCATTTATGTCGCTTGATCAGGAACTGTTTGGGTTTCTTAGTTTGGGACATTCAGCCTGTTTTTTCTAGATCGATGGCTCTAGATTAGCAAGTGTGAAGCTACAGCAACAGTCGGCACAATATTACACATGACTGTTAGTGTTGAAATAAATGGGGGAAAAAAAACCTGGATCAGTGTGTGGTTTGTTCAGTACAACTGACAGGGCTGAATGTATTTTGATCTCAAGCACGTCAGTGTTTTCACACCTCAATTAAAAGAAGATTTCCTTCCCTCTGCTAAACAGCTTTTCCACACACTAGTTTGGGTTTAACTTGCATGTAGGGGTTAGGGATAGGAAGATACTTTGCATACCTCTAGGCCACAGAGCTTGACAGTGAAAGGTAGGGGTGTGTGTGTGTGTGTGTTGGTAGAATGTGGACTGCCTCTCCTGTTATCCTTTTGTACTCGTCATGCATAGTTGTGTTTAATTCCTCTCCTCTGCCTCTTGATCACTCTTGCATGAACTCCTGCATTAATTATGACAGGATGAAACGGAGATCTGAACATACAGAGCACAGCTGTACAGCTCAGGTTACTGTTTAGTAACACTTCCCTTCACATGGTCCTCAGGGGGTGGCAAACTTCATTCAGTCAAGACCTCCAAAAACTTTAGAGTGACACGTTTTTTTTTTCCAACTCCTATTTCCAAAGTCAAAAATGAGTTTTCAGAACTGAGTAGAGAAAATGATTAATATCTAAGTGTAGACTAGCTGCAGTCTAAATATCTTATAGTGTATACTTTTCCTTAACGCATTAGTTCGCACTCCTTTCTTAAGGCCTCGCGGACAAGTCAGCTTAACCAAAAGAATTTGAGATATTTCCTTGAACATAGGTTATAATTTTGTACAAGTTTCCCTTGTTTGGTGATGTGTCGCTCTGATCAGTTTGCCCTCCCTGCCGTTGGCATGATTAGTATTATCTGCAGCAGAGCCTGTGTCTACAGAATAAGCCTTGTTTCTACAACCCAACCTTCAACGGGGGAAATGGTCTTAAGTGTAGAGTGAAAATGTGTTTACCAAACAGGCACAGAGTATTAGCATCTTTGTGGGAATTCCAGAAAAGTGTGTGAGTAAGAAAACGTGGACAATTGTTCACCAGAGAGATGTGGAAAGAACCAGGAACTACACATTTATGCTTACTTCTACTGATCATTTGATCTGAAGGCACTGAAAGAAGCTGAGGCTAAAGCTGGGTGATAACAATAAGTTTAAATTTGATAGGAATTTAGCCTTGAGTGAAGCTTTCAGTAGAACCATTCAGCTGAAATTAATGGGCATAATAGAGTAATTTTGATTAACAGAAGCATCAGTTAAAGTCCTGAAAGAATGCCGTTTGAAGTATACAAATTAAATGATTACATCAGCGAGCACAGAAATCAGTAAAAATACTGATTTCTGTATGACGAGGGGAATGGAAGTGGTGCTGAAGATGTTAACCAATGAAAGAAGCTGAACTGGTAACCACTGAAGCAAGTTTAAATGTGCTGTTGAGCTGACGTTAAAATAATACAGTTTTTAAATGAAACACCAGGTGAAATAATAGACTGTACATAAGTGATGGACACTGCCATTTGAAGCCTTAATGTGAGCTTTGGCTGCCATATTAGCTAAACAGTTATCTTGTTTACCATCAGCTGTAAATGTGCAACACAAATGAGTGCAGATTCATGTTACAGATTCATAAAACACTATAACTGCACTCTGAAGTACAGACTTCTGGGAGACACTCTGTATGGCACAATACTTTCAACATCAAATATTAAATAAAAGCCTCTAAAATGCAGCAAAAGCACAAACATGGAGGAGAGGTCCAGTTTAGTGACTCCAACTGGCACCTCCAACTGAGACCTCGAAGACACTGATTGGCTACAGCGACCGTCACTAGGACACCTGTCAATCAGAACAGCCACTCCCCCAGAATCCAGATGGAGCTCACTTCCTGTGGTGGCTTTTCTGCTCTCTGTGACCTTAAAACATGCTTCTTAATGCTTTAAAGTCGAGCATTTTATCACAGCAGTGGGGAAAGGACTCACTTTTTGAAGCCAACCACAAGCGGCCATTAGAGGAAGTCAAGTTTTAGCCTCGCGTTGCACACACGAGGCCGGGTACGTTACACCTAAACTTCAGAATTGGTAACCCTTAAAGGTGAAACAGATTTCACAGTATTTGCACGTGTATTAATTCTTTGACAGCGTGATTCTCTTTGAATGGCTGCATCAGCATCGCTGCGAACGCCACAGAGTCTACGTGCAGCGAAACATATTTCAAACTTCAGTACTGTCATGTGTAGATAAGACATTTTCCCAGAGGGGTCGTCTCACATCTCAGCCAACTGTGAGCCTGCTGATCTGGGTCTCATCTAAACGTGTCACTCAGGACGCCTGCAGTCATCTGATACCATCTGTTTTATTCCTGCTCTGACGGGTTAAATCCATCTGGGTTCTCACTCACTGCTTAAATCCACCAGTGGTTCCACTGAGTCCATCCATATTGGATTGACGTAAGATGTTAGAGTGATGCAAGCTGGCAAATGACACCCACTTTCTCCTGTGTCTTCAGGAACAGGGTTTCAGTTACACCAGCAGCTCTTCTTTTTCCTCTTTATTTATAAGGTTATTTTTCACACTTTAACATGATAATATATAAATATTGTTTACACACTAATGTCTGCATAAAAGGAGAAGTTCATCATTTTGCTGCTTTTTTTTTAAAGAGAGAATATGATTTGCTTACCTTTACGTAAACTCAGAGAGAGGGTATAACTATACTATATATGAAGTAATTTATAAAAATAATTCAATTAATGGCAAAGATGGCAGCTGTCCTACAACACTCCACAAAATAGTCTTATAATAGCTCATCTGGAAACATATGAGCCACTCATATTGTTGCACTGACACAAGCACAGCTGAGGTTTACGGCAGCTTCCCTGTGGAAGCAGGAATATTGACTGGCTATTGTGATAGAGTTGTAGGTAAGTGCAGAGACTCAAAACCCTTACCCAATTTAAAAGAGGCTGATCTCACATTCAGAGCATTCTTCGCGTTCACCTCTGGACCATTTTCAGCATTTAATGCATTTAAAGTCTTTCTATGTTTTGTTTTGTGTTCTTAATTTGAGTTTCGACTGGTGATTTTATACATGCAGTTTATATCCCAGTGACGACTGAAATTAAACATATGGATCTCCCTGCATTCCCTCATTTAGTTTCTTAAAAATAATTGCCTGGTGGTGTTAGCGAAATTTCTGAAAAGTAGTAAAAGTTGCTTCTAGAAGGGCTTTGCTAAAGTCTTATTCTATTCAAAGTTTATGGCTCAGCTCAAAAGTGGCGACGTGAGACAGAGAGAAATCAACTTTTTGTTTTTATTAAGAATCTTTCACAAACATGAATTTTATATAAATGACTACAGCAAAAATGCTGATCGGTGGACAACAGAGCACGATGAGGTGCAGTAAAAAGTGGCAGGCCTCCTGAGCCAACCACCAGCATACTTTTATCCACACTTCATAAGCAATTAAGCTTGTGTTTTATTCTAGAGTGAGACTTTTTTTTGGCAGTGCAGAAGGTTTATCTCTTTTGTTCCTAGCAAGCACAGCTGCACAGAACATGTGACAATTTTAATAAACATGCACAATTTTAAGAAAACATGTACATTTTCTGTAAAATAAAAAGTACTGAAATATATCGAAAACTGACATTGTGAATTGTTATAACCCCGCTACAACTAAACAAAGACTTGTGCTTACTGATTGCATTTAATAATGAAAAATAAAAACAAACCGAAAGCCGAAAAATCATAAAACCCCGTAACTCCGTGCAAAACCAGATCTGTCGTCTTGTTTGGTTTAGATTTGGTTTAAAGAAATGAAATGCACTGAGTGATAGTTCAGTTTTAGAGAGATTGGGAGGTATATTAGTTAACTTTAGACGTAACAAGGCCAGCTGTTCACCTGCACTTCTAGTCTTTATGCGAAAAACTAGGGTAATCCCATTTGGACTGTGACTCCACACTGACTCCACAATCTGCTTTCCCACTCAGAGATTGGCCAGCTTTGCAAACAGGAAATAAGTTAGGGCTTTAATTTTTACTCATAGTGAGAGGCAGTTATCAAACATTTTATACTATTACAAACTTTTGATGTAAACTCTTTGATGTAAATGTTGTGCATTTGTAAGTCCACCACCCCCAGCATCTTCCTCTTAGTCTAATGCAGTTTATAAATGCAGGGCTTTTTTTCCAAAGTGACACCGCACAAACAAAACTCACATTGTGAACATCATCCAGAAACCAAATCTTAATCTTGCAGAAATTGATAGTGTACTGACTTGTAACGAGGTCTGAGCCACTCTTTTTTTCTCACTGAAGTGTGTCTAAACACACCGCTCGCGGTTCAGTTTGCACGAACATGCTTTTTTTCCACTGTAAACACTGGTCACTGTAAGAATTCGTAGCACTCAACGTGTATCCAAGTGAACCACAGAATAAACTGCACACTGTTGTGCAATCAGACAAACAAAACATGCAGTAATAGGAAAGCTGTAATTATTCTTAAACAGCCACTAACTACGTGGGTTATGTGTGTGTGCGTGTGTGTGTGTGTGTGTGTGTGTGTGTTGAGGCATACGTCAGCCTGGCCTGGGATTGTTG